>CM021108.1:268330898-268552262 GCA_007115665.2 Sequoiadendron giganteum
GAGGGATCAAGAGGGTATGGGGGTTGAGGGATTAGGGTTTAAGGGTTAAGGGTTGAGGGTTGAGGGATTAAGAGGGTATAGGGGTTGGGGGATTAGGGTTTAAGGGTTGAGAGTTGAGGGTTGAAGGATTAAGAGGGTATAGGGGTTGAGGTATTAGGGTTGAAGGGTTGAGGGTTGAGGGATTAAGAGGTTATGGGGGTTGAGGAATTAGGGTTTAAGCGTTAAGGGTTGAGGGTTGAGGGATTAAGAGGGTATAGGGGTTGAGGGATTAGGGTTTAAGGGTTGAGGGTTGACGGTTAAGGGATTAAGAAGGTATAGGGGTTGAGGGATTAGAGTTTAAGGGTTGAGGTTTGAGGTATTAAGAGGGTATGGGGGTTGAGGGATTAGGGTTTAAGGGTTAAGGGTTGAGGGTTGAGGGATTAAGAGGGTATAGGGGTTGAGGGGTTAGGGTTTAAGGGTTGAGGGCTGAGGGCTGAGGGCTTAAGAGGGTATGGGGATTGAGGGATTAGGGTTTAAGGGTTAAGGGTTTTGGTTTTAGAGGGTATAGGGGTTGAGGGATTAGGGTTTAAGGGTTGAGGGTTAAGGGTTGAATGATTAAGATTGTAGATGGGTTGAGGGATTAGGGTTTAAGGGTTGAGGGTTGAGGGATTAAGAGGGTATAGGGGTTGAAGGATTAGGGTTTAAGGGTTGAGGGTTAAGGAATTAAGAGGGTAGAGGGTTTGAGGGATTAGGGTTTAAGGGTTGAGGGTTGAGGGTTGATGGATTAAGAGGGTATGGGGGTTGAGGGATTAGGGTTTAAGGGTTAAGGGTTGAGGGTTGAGGGATAAAGAGGGTATAGGGGTTGAGTGATTAGGGTTTAAAGGTAGAGAGTAGAGGTGTTGAGTGATTAAGAGGGTATAGGGGTTGAGGGATTAGGGTTTAAGGGTAGAGGGCTGTGGGCTCATGGATTAAGAGGGTATGGGGGTTGAGGGATTAGGGTTTAAGGGTTAAGCATTGAGGGTTGAGGGATAAAGAGGGTATAGGGGTTGAAGGATTAGGTTTTAAGGGTAGAGAGTAGAGGGATTGAGTGATTAAGAGGGTATAGGGGTTGACGGATTAGGGTTTAAGGGTAGAGGGTTGAAGGATAAGGGATTAGGGTTTATGGGTTAAGGGTTGAGGGTTGATGGATTAAGAGGGTATAGGGGTTGAGAGATTATGGTTTAAGGGTTGAGCATTGAGGGTTGAGGGATTAAGAGGGTATGGGGGTTGATGGATTAGGGTTTAAGGGTTAAGGATTGAGAGGGTATAGGGGTTTAGGGATTAGGGTTTAAGGGTTGAGGGTTAAGTGTTAATGGTTGAGGTATTAAGATTGTAGAGGGAGTGAGGGATTATGGTTTAAGGGTTGAGGGTTAAGGGGTTGAGGGATTAAGAGGGTATAGGGGTTGAGGGATTAAGAGGGTATGTGGGTTGAGGGATTAGGGTTTAAGTGTTAAGGGTTGAGGGATTAAGAGGGTATAGGGGTTGAGGGTTGAGGGTTGAGGTTTGAGGGATTAAGAGGGTATGGGCATTGATGGATTAGGGTTTAATGGTTAAGGGTTAAGGGTTGAGGTATTAGGGTTTAAGGGTTGAGGGTTGAGGGCTGAGGGATTAAGAGGTTATGGGGGTTGAGGGATTAAGAGGGTATGGGGGTTGAGGGATTAGGGTTTAAGGGTTAAGGGTTGTGGGTTGATAGGGTATAAGGGTTGAGAGATTAGGGTTTAAGGGTTGAGGGTTAAGGGTCGAGGTATTAGGATTGTAGAGGTGTTGAGGGTTTAGGGTTTAAGGGTTAAGGGTTGAGGGGTTGAGGGATTAAGAGGGTATAAGGGTTGGGGGATTAGGGATTAAGTTTTTAGGGTTGAGGGTTGAGGGTTGAGGGATTAAGAGGGTATAAAGGTTGAGGGATTAGGGTTTAAGGGTTGAGGGTTGAGGGTTGATAGATTAAGAGGGTATGGGGGTTGAGGGATTAGGGTTTAAGGGTTAAGTGTTGAGGGTTGAGAGGGTATAGGGGTTGAGGGATTAGGGTTTAAGGGTTGAGGGATTAAGATTGTAGAGCAGTTGAGGGATTAGGGTTTAAGGGTTGAGGGTTGAGGGTTGAGGGATTAAGGTTTAAGGGTTAAGGGTTGAG
Source organism: Sequoiadendron giganteum (assembly GCA_007115665.2). Lineage (NCBI taxonomy): Eukaryota > Viridiplantae > Streptophyta > Pinopsida > Cupressales > Cupressaceae > Sequoiadendron > Sequoiadendron giganteum. The sequence goes on from CM021108.1 coordinate 268,333,042, forward strand.
GGTTGAGAGGGTATAGGTGTTTTGGGATTAGGGTTTAAGGGTTGAGGGTTAAGGGTTGAGGGATTAAGATTGTAGAGGGGTTGAGGGATTAGGGTCTAAGGGTTGAGGATTGAGGGATTAAGAGGGTATAGGGGTTGATGGATTAGGGTTGAAGGGTTGAGGGTTGAGGTATTAAGAGGGTATGGGGGTTAAGGGATTAGGGTTTAAGGGTTGAGGGTTGAGAGTTGAGTGTTGATGGATTAAGAGGGTATAGGGGTTGAGGGATTAGGGTTTAAGGGTTGAGGGTTGAGGGATTAAGAGGGTATGGGGGTTGAGGGATTAGGCTTTAAGGGTTAAGGGTTGAGGGTATAGGGATTAAGAGGGATTAGGGTTTAAGGGTTGAGGGTTGAGGTTTGATGGATTAAGAGGGTATGGGGGTTGAAGGATTAGGGTTTAAGGGTTAAGGGTTGTGGGTTGAGAGGGTATAAATTTTGAGGGATTAGGGTTTAAGGGTTGAGGGATTAAGATTGTAGAGGGGTTGATGGATTAGGGTTTAAGGGTTGAGGGTTGAGGGGTTGAGGGAATTTGAAGGATGGATGACCAGGCTAGTTATATGTGTAACATCTCCCTATAAACTAATTGGAACTTCTCCCTCCATTAAATTTTCCTCTACCATTGGGTCTCCTACCCATAAATCCCCCTATATTGCTTGATTCTCCACTTGATTCATTAGGATTAGACTCCTCTTGAATTTTTTGAGACTGATTTTGCCCCCAAAGCTGCCTCTACCTTTGAAATTCTTGCCTCTTCCTTTATTTTTCTGCTCTTGTTTTCTTCTTATCTTCTCTTCAACCTTATGTGCATTTTGTAGGCAATCCTACATGGTCTTGGGGACAACCAAACTGATCTCATATTCTATGTTAATCCTTATGCCCTTGATATACCTAGCCACTCTTTCATTATCACTTTCTACATGATCACATCGCATACTCAACTTGAAGAATTATTCAGTGTAAGATGAAACATCCATGTCTTTTTGCTTCAAATTATGCCTCTTTTGAGCTCTTACATCTCATGATCACCAGGAAAGAATTGTGCCTTCAACCTATGCACCATCCTATCCCATGAGTTGATCATAGACTTACCCATCTTCGCCCTTTCTCCTTGGATGAAATTCCACCATGTCAAGGCGGATCCCTTCAACTTTGTTTTGGTAAACTTCACCTTCTTGTTCTTTTCCATTTCTTTATACTCAAAATAGTTATTCAATGCCTCTACCCATTCCAACAGTTCTTCCACATCCATATTTCCATTGTACACCATTAGGTCAATCTTCACTTCAGAGGACTCTCCTCTTGATGCTTGCAATGCTTTAAGGATTCTTCTCTCATGAGGGGGTATCTCTTCCCACTGAGGGTTCTCTCCACCTTCTGCATGTCCTTCATCCTCTAGCTCTTCTTCAAAGGAACTCTCTTCCTCCATGGCCACTCCTCTTCTTTTGTTCATTTCCTTTAAGTCCTCTACCTCTTATCTCAAGGCCTTCAACTCCTTTGCAACCACCGGTCCAGGTTATTTTAGATGCATGATGTCTTCCCTTCAACAATTACCTGCAATCAGGATTTGATACCACTATGATGTAGAGTGGTAGGGAAGGTAAACATAAACCTATGATTCCAAAGACAATCCAATTCAATGCTTCTCTCAAATACTCTTACAAGGAGTCATAAACTCCATTATTGTTTAAGTGATCAGCCCCCACACACCTAGGGTTCACAACTCAGACCACCCACAAAGATTGAAAGCATTTGGATCATGTCATATTAGGACAAAACAAGGTTCAACAACCCTTTATCCCTTAGGTTTCAACAAACAACTATCACTATGGTGATTTAGACCTCACTCCCTATTAAGGCTTGTAGCCCTTACCCTGTAGGATAGTCAGAATAAAAACCACATGGAGGAATATCAAGAAATAAAAACCATGGATTCAAACACCCCACATGGACCCCTACAAATTTCCAAAACCTTTCCTCTTGAATATCAAGGCATAACTCACAATGACCTTATCTACCGCTTCTCCAAGAGGCATAAATCACAGACCTACACTTGGGTCTTGACTATCTTGGCTCTCCCCTTAACCCAAAAGCCAAAAAAAAAAACTCCTAGAGGTTTTCCACACCTGTTACCATCATTCCTAAGTGCCCCCTAAATAGATTTTCTAGAAACCAAGCAAAACTCACTTTTTTGTGTTTTCATTAGGCTTACCACATAGAGATGTCAAGCCAAGAATCTCACAATACTTCCTCCAATGAGCCTTCCATTCTCAAAGAAATTGAAGAAATAATAGTACATGCATATACCTTCCATCCCACCAATATTTAGCATCTCTACAACATGGGGATGGAAGAAACACCCATAATTCACTCATAACCCTGATTTTGAGGGTTTTCAGACCACCCGAGAGTAAAATTAAGATATCTCCCTTGATACTCAATGAAATCTTACCACTCTACTGCAAAAAGAAATATTATTCAATTACCTATCCAACAATTATAGGATTGGAGCATGAAAAAACATGTATAGACCGTACCAAATACGGGATCAATAATTTCTTCAAGAAAACAAAGAAATCAACAAACTCTTTATTGAAAACTTCTTCCAAACTTCAAGAAAAGCCTTGCCTCGACCAAGAGAGGAATATATGAATCCTTCCAACCTACTCCAACTTCCTCCAATTGAAATTTGAATCATTTGGCCATTGGAAACACAAAAAGACTTCATTTTTTACTCTTTAATGCCTAATTAAAGCAATTTAGCCAATTTTCACCAACCCGACTACAAAGATACCTCCAAATTGTGTGAAAGGCATCCAAAACTCCCCAAAATGAAAAATATGACTCCCCTCAGGTGTCTAGCTACATCAAGGCATTTGTTTTTCTTAATTTTCCAAAATGCACTAGACTTACAAAGGAGGATGGAGACCTTGTTTGTACAAAAAGTTGGTCATCAAGATCAAAACTCCACAAAATCCCAAGGAGACCTATTAAAAAGAAATGAAATGGTCCATGATACATTATTACAACATTAAAAAATAAAAAAATAACAAATTTTTCTAGGTCCCTTACACCCATGGGTGCTTCTACACCACTATCAAACACTTAATGAAGAAACATAGAAAAGAGTGGTGTTCCTGCACCAAAGGGATTAATGGAACATACTATGGACTAGTATAGATTGATGGGATGGGGTAGGATGGGATAAAAAAATATAGGGTGGAAAATTTGAGGTTAATGGGATGAGATTATTAGGGAATAATGCAACATAGGGTGAATTAGGAGGTGTCTAGGGTTTAACTATAGTTCACGAAGTGCGAACTTCACCTGTGTGTAGAAATAATAGAGAAGAGTTATCTAGGATGAAACATGGATAAATATGGTATAACATAGGATGATATAAAGGAACATAGGGTGGAACATATGGAATCATGGAACATCTAGGGTGATATAAATATAATAATGGGTACAATAAGATGGGAGTAGGACATAATGACACATAGCATAGACTAGAATATATTGGTGGGATGGGCAAGGAGGGGATAATGAAAAATAGGGTGAACTATTAAATATTAATGGTAAGGGATTAGAAAGGAATAAAGGAACAAAAATTGAATTAGGAGAACATAATGTGACACGATCAAGGAATACTTGAATGCAATGTTTGTGTTTCTCATCAACGTTTTAGATTTGTATATATGCAAAATTATGAAAACTAGCTAACATATATTTAAAAAACCATTAATGAATAAAGACTACCTAAGTGTACGTTTTTTGAGGATATGAATCGTGAGGTGTGGAGGAAGAAGGTGCACAAGGAAACTATTTGAAATCTGAAGCATGTTATGAGACAAACATTCAAATATAACATTCAACTATTCAAATGCAATAATAATATCTTTAATACTAGTTGCATACCTATGGAATCATCGTCGAGAATGTATAAGGTTCTGTAGGAATAGAGCATCCCTCATGAACAATGCGACCCTAAAATTTCATCATATCAAAATTCTACTAATTTAGTTATTCTTAAATTTCAAAATATATTTTAGTAAACAACATTAAAATAACTTGCTGAATTTTACCTGAGTGTCAATGCTGAATGTATCATTCAAAATATCATCTATGATATCCATCACCTCTGTAACTAGCGTAGGCTATGTAGCTACATCACGATCACCCTGATAATCATACGTGGAAACAACACCACAAGTGCCACAATGGTGGGGTGGAGCTCGGGGCCTACACGTCTCCTCCACACTAGGCTCTACTATAGGACTCACACATTGTAAAATGGTCTAGGTGAGTGAGCCAATCGACTTCATAATGTCCACCTCTGCACTGTCCTTAACAATGGAAGGAACAACGATATGCTCCACCATGGGTCTGCCCAAGGCTCGCGGTGCCAACTGTGGATTACGTCGTGAAACAGGTGTATCATGTGTGGATCCCCCACCTCTACCTAAAAGTCTAAGATGTCAAAATAGTTTGGCATTTTATTGAGGACAAACTCACAATAGAGTTTCCTCAAAAAGTATTGCGGCGCCTCATGGTTATTGCATGGAGGTTGGTCAAATACTATCCACCACCGCTCCCAAAATTTGTTTTTAATTAACTCATGGTGGCACCAACGGATGGGGAACCTCCTACATGCATGGGACAAAGGTTCATTGGTTTTTTGGGTCTATAAATAGGGCACATAAGTCGGCTTTGCTAATTTTTAGTTTATTGACATTTGCATATGACAAATGACTAGCATAAAATTATCTCATCTCATGCCTCTTATTTGACGAAAAAATCATTTTCTCGTTCATTTCTCCTACATGAGTTACAATTGAATTCAATGATTTAGCAATCCCTCTGCTATAAGGGTGGGTTTCGGCATGCTCGGTTAATCTTGAAATTAATTTTTGAATGTCTCTTTTATTGTTTTCAATTTGATTTTGAATATTTTCTTGTTTTCCTTGAGGATGCTTATGAATTGATGGAGGGGTTTCGGGGTTTTCTTGTATAGGAGGCTCTTCACGAGGGGGTGATTATGAATTCTTAATGTTTCGAGGTGGATATTCATTCCATGAGAATTAGAACAAAGTTTTATTATAAAGATCTATTTAAATTTTCATTATAAATCAAATTCAAAATAAATAGAATAAAAATGCATACCTCTTTGCAATCTTCAACCTCTCCGACATGTTGGTGGTATCCTTGTGGAAAATGGAAAGCTAAGGATGCAAAAAAAAGAAGAGATTTGGCAAGCACGAGTTGCAGACTTGAAATCCTCTTCCTCAAGCTACGGTTTGAAGACAAAATGAGGGTTTGAAACCCGATTTTTGGATTTTATGTCAAATAAGCCATTTGGCGCACACCAAATTTGGCGTGCGCCAAATGGCTTATTTCGGGGGCTTTTTTAACATATTTTCAATTTGGAACCTACATTGTGTCACATATTGGTGCACTTACCCTATGAATTAAATTCATTTTTAATTCTTTTTTATCTCTACCCTCATGTCACATCCTCTATAATTCTCTCTAATCCAGATTAATCTAATTAATCTATCATTAGGATGTGCACATCCCTAATTTTCATTATGGTCACATCCTCCATAATCTTCCACTTGTCCATAATCTGTCATTAGCCTACCTAATCCCACATTTTCATAGCCTTAATCACTTGATTAACCCAACCTAATCTCCATGCCATTTATGGCATATGTCATAAGTCAACCAACATTAAATGATTTCTCCATTTGGAGAAGGCAACCCCTTCCCTATGTGATTTTTTAATTCACATTTATCTATCTAATGAATTTTTAAGAAATTTTAAATTCCTTCTCCCATCCCCATGAGGATTTGTGAGGAATTTTCAATTCCTCACATTTCCTCTCATGCATATGTGGACAAGGAGCTCATTTATGAGGAGATCTTGTCACTTCCCAAGGTACATAAAGGTACCTCCATGTCACCTCCACATCATCCTCTCCTCTCCATCTCATCTGCCACATGTCAAGATGTGAGGGCTGGTGTGTTCTCAACTCACCCTGAACCTTGATCCTTGCCATCATGGCTTAATTTGGACCATCCATTGATTTAGAGGCACTTACCAAAAAAATGGTGGACATGTCGCCATTTGCAACAAAACAACTTTGATCTCTCAAGAAATCAAAAACTTAACAATCATCTTGCATCCACCATTATTGCAACCACCTTTGAGCCTCCATATCACATCCATTTGAATACCCATTTGAACCATTGTATTCCTCATCTTCTTAGCATTGTTTCAAGTATCATTTTGAGCAATTTTTCCACTAAGGAATACACATCTCAAGCATACAAAGGGCCAACCAAGACCATCATCTAAACAAGGAAAAAAAATTTCAATTTCTTGTATCTTGTTTAAATTCAACTAGGCCTAATCCAAGTATTTTTTTTTGTGTTTTCCTTTGCTGCATTAGTCTAATTTTGCATCTTAGAGTAGGAATTCACACTTGCACACAAGGGTATAGGGATCCAGGTTGAGGTTTTAGGGTTTAAGGTATAGTGTTTAGGGTATAGGGAACTGAGGTATAGGTTATAGTCTTAAGTGTTGAGGGTATATGGTATAACATGTTAAAAGTGTTGAGGGTATAAGGTATAGGGTGGAGGGTGAGAGTATAGGGTATAGGGTTGAAGGATTGAGTGTATAAGGAATAGGGTGAAGGGTAGAGGGATTGAGGGTATAAGTCATAGGGTGAAGGGTTGAGGGAATAGGGTATATTGATGAGGGTTGAGGTTGTAGGGTTTAGGGTTTAAGGGTTGATCTTTAAGAGATTAGGGTTTAAGGTATAGGGTTGAGGGATTAGGGTAGAGGGTTTAGGGTTCATGGTTCAAGGATTAGGGTTCAAGGTTTATGGTATAGGGTTGAGGGTATATGGTTGAGGGATTAGGGTTTAATGGTTGAGGGTTTAAGCGTTTAATGTTGAGGGATTAGGATTGAGGGTTTAGGGTTTAGGTATGAGGTATTAGGTTTTGGGGTCTAATGTATAGGGTAGAGGGTTTAAAATTTAGAATTCAAGGCTGATGGATTAAGGGTTTAAGAGTTGAGGGTTTTGGTAGAGCCTCTTAATTTAAAAAAAATTGTGTTGGTTCCTTGCCTTGTCATTATCCTTTGTATTTTGTGCCCTAGGGTAGGTTTAAAGGGCTTTGTTTCAAAAGCCTTCATCTCAAATTTCATGGTATTTTGCCTTAGGCATTCTATTCCTTCATTGACTTGCTATACCCGATTGTAGGTCATTTGAGTCATGACTTAAATCATCAAAGGCATGTTGTAATTGACCCCTTGGTCTAGGTTATTTAGTCATCACATGTTATACCATCACCTTAATATTTCCTAAGTCGGGAAAAATATTTCCCATTAAAATGACTTAAATTTTAAGTCCTTAATCCCATGGGTCTTGGTCCCATCAACCTAGTTGATCCCCTTTTTTATGACTAACCTTTTTTGCATGTGCAGATTTACCAACGGTTGGATCTAAGGATTTGATGCTAGTCGTTCCCCGCCAACCCCGCATGAATAAAATAATATTTTATGAAAAGCAGTGAGGTTAGTGGGTTGGAGACACGTGTATGGTTGCAGGCATGGGGCATGGTATCCATTTACATATCCGACACCATAGGTTTTGAAACTACGATCGAGATGCATTATTGAGATTAAATCTCAATCGTTACCCGCTAGCCTGCATGAATAAAATAATATTTTATGAAAAGAAGGAGGGCTAGCGGGCAATTGAAATGTGGATTCTTCAATCACTTGAAAAGAAGGTGGAGCTTGTAGAATGAACGCTTCAACATTCCAGGTGGTAGAATATTATTGAAACGGGATGAGTTGCCGAAAGTGACAAAAATTCAAACTTTCTTGACTCAATCTGAGTCGTCCAACGTGCCATCTCACAAAGAAATCGATGATTGATATTCAAAATTGAATATGTGGCTATGGGAGTCATTTTCTTTGCATGAGTGATTAGTAATGGTGGAAATGACATGCAGAGCTACCCAAATCTGATCCTATGGAACATAAAAAAATATTTTTTCCATAATTGAAGATTGCAAACAAGTTTTAAAGAATCCAAGAGATCGAAGTGAGTATTCTAGAGTTCAAGGAAAAAAAAATTAGGGTTTTCTTCAAGCGTAAAATTTGTAAGTGAAAAAAAACACCATTCTCTCTGTTTTATTTAAATTTCCTTGGATTAGGGTAGAAATTCGCTATATCTTTCTATGAAATTATTCTACATGCGATTGAGTTATTGCGTTATAGTGGTTTGATCTTCTTGTAGAGTTTGAATTTTTGTTAAACTTGTTAAAATTTTACTTTCAAACCATTCCCTAAGTTTTAAAAAAAATATTAGGTCTTGAACCTATCCAGTTCTAAAAACCTATATTAATTAGAACCTATTTATTACCAATGGATCCCAAGGCTCAAGTTTTCACTTTTGAAACTACGTCAAGACCTATTTCCCAAGATATCATTCACCAATTGAAACCCTCAACCAATAGAAAGGTTGAGGGAAAAACTCTATTTTATGGCCCTAAAATTAAAGAGGGGTTTCTTGACAAACAATGCTATATCAAAGATGTTGATGTGCCATACACAAGTTGGAAAATATTCCAAAATTGGTTTGGAAATAGAAATTGTGGAGATCTCATTTGCAACACCTAGAGATTGGATATGGGGAATTTAGTAGTGCCTAATGTATACATGGATGTGCATTTATTGAAGGATATATCTATGAGGTATGATCCTGTCTCAAGGGTGGTCAAGGATTATGATGGTGTTGAAATGGTAAAGATAATTAGAGAGGAGATTGTAGAAATATTCAAGGTGCATGAATGGATTCAATATATGATTCCCATTGACCTTAGATATTTTAGAGAAAAATATGAGAAAACAAAGGCTATGTTTAGGTTGACAATATTTCCCATGCATACTGCAAGTACAGGTGTTGGGAAAGAAAGGAAGCAAATAAAAATTGGTAAGAATGAAAAGGAACCCTTTCCCATGAAGGACTTTGCAAATTACTTCAAGATAATAGTTTTCTCCTTATTTCAAATTCTTATTTTTGATCCACCATCCACCATGCCAACATGTTTCATGTATATGGTAGCACACCTTCAACACCCAACCTATAATTTAGTGTATGATTATGCCACATATATGGAAGAGAACATTCATCCAGGTCTATTTGCACTTAAGGGAGGAAAGGATTGGGTAAGGTTCTAGTGGTATTCTCTCTTGATGCACATGTTCTTATTTAAAGGAGAAAATCGTTTTGGTGAAGACATGACACAAAAGAAATTAGAGGAGGATATTGAATATGTAGTCCAATGTTGGACTCAGATTCGAGATAAGGATGGTTATATTTTCTTTCAAAAAAAAATTGCCTCCAAGTTGAGAAGGTTTTTGATTTACAGTCTACCAAGGATTCCAAAGGAGATACATGGTTTTTTGAGGCCCTTGGAAAGGAAGCCTGATTTGAAATTAACTCATAATTGGGGGGATATAATTTTGTACCCCAATACAACAATCTTCAGAGTCAATGGCACAAATGTGAAACCACATGCATTACCAAGAGATGTGCCATTAAGAATTGGATTTATTGAAGCTATGAGGAAATTAGGGGTGACACAAATGGTACATATACCTACGCAATAAAAGAAAGGCTCATTCTTTCCTGAGTGGACTATGTTCTCAGATTTTTTCATGGAAAAGGGAGGATGGAAATACTTGGAGCAGTTTGATGCACCTTACAAACTAAAAACTGTGCACCCAAGGAACCATGATCCGAAAGGTTTCGTTGCTTCTTTGAAAGCAAGGATTAGAAGTGGCTCCTTCTTCCATATTTTTTACTATCCTAAAGATGTGATCAGGAACATTTTTTATTTTCAAATCCAAGATGAAAGGAAGACAATGTATCTCTCCTGCAATAAAATGGTGGATAAAGTTACAAGGCTAGATCCCAACTATGACCCTTTGCCCAATATTCAGGGTGAGTTGAATAGGATCATGTATGTATTTGAAAATTTTGAGAAAATAGTAGGTGTATTGAGGGAGGAACATAAAATAAAAGATAAGGGGAAGGAAATGGTTGTTGAAGAAGAAACAACAAGAGAATTGAAGGAGAGACCCTCTTATCAACCATCACACAAAGTTAGAGTGTACTCTAGGAAGAAGGAACTAGTAAAGAAGCAACAAACACTTCCAAACACTATTGCATTAGAAGGGTCAAGAGTATCTTATCTTGTGAGATAAATGCCATCTCCTCCCAAATAAGCTCCCCTTGTCATAATTGACATTGATTAACCTCATAGAGGTCTATCTCCATCTGAGCAACCAACACCCAAGAGGAAAAGGATTGAGGTAGGTGAGGTAGTTGATTACCTTGAGTCAAAAGAATATGACATCCTTGTCACACCAGAAGAGATAAAACAAGGAATTCGTTCTCCCCCAAGGGAGGTTGCATCAAGCAGAGGAGAGGAGACTACACCTAAAACTTCCCGAGGAGGTTGTTCAAGAAAATGTGAGGAATATGATGATAAATGAGTTCCAAAACATCACACCTGAGGAAGGCAGAGCCTTAGTGCATAAAATTTTGGACTCAAGGGAACACTGGGAGGGGGGGTGAATAAGCGTTCAACAAATCTTAAAATTTATTACTCTAAAACTTAAACCATTATGTCATTACATTTAAAAGAAAGATGGAAGAATTTAAAGAAAAAATTCTTAACACCATGACATAGATTTTTGTGTGGAAACCATGTTAAGGAAAAAACCAAGGTGGAGATTAATCCACAATTTGAGTGCTCAAATATAATTGTTTACAAAAGAGAATGGACTTGCATTCAAGCACACTTCCTAAAGCTCACTGCTCAAAAGGGAAGGCTCACTACCTTACAAAACTCAGATTAAAACCATCTAAAGGGTGAACTGAGATAGTAGCATCTATTTATGCCAAGTTACAGCTCTAGTGAAGCTTATAGATTCGACTCTGGATATCCTTTCTGATTTTGCACTTTGCTTTGCTCTTTTCTACTCTTCTCATCACTCATAGAAAAATTCACACTACTACTCTGCTAAATTTTGCACCATATTCATGTTTCATATATTCACTACCTTTACTGAATTCACCACATCTGATACACAAAAAAATAATAGAACCGATCTCATATATATATATATCCACTAACAAGAATTTACTCATTCATCAGTCGACTTCATAAAGTATTAAGTTACTTTCATCTTGTCAGCCAGATCCACCACTAAATATTTATGCACATCCTCCAAAGTCAGTTAAGACAAAGAGAGAACCCAAAAAAATCTAATAGAGCATGAAGATATTTAATTGATTACTCCTTATACATCTACGATAACTATATTCACCAAGTCGGCCTTCTAGCACAAATAACCAATAGATCAGTGCACTGGATCTTCTAGATCATGTACCAATGAGTGCACAACAAAACAATCCTTAACCAATGTATTAAAAACATCAAAAAACCTTCCTCAGAGATCCACAACCCAAAATATATGTCTGATAAGGTGTTCAAATCAACTTTTATGCCTGTAACTGGATGCCCTGTTCTTTACTCTGTTCTATCAATAGAAACCAAAACTATACTACATATTGGATGTAAGACTTAGGATTTCATTTAGGTTGCTTAGGTTTCCATCAATGAAAACATTTACAAGACATATTCCAACAATCTCCCCCTTGGCATTGATGAAAACACTTAGTGAAAAATGACTAAGTGTCAGAATCATTATAGGTATATTGCCAAAAACATTACTGCACTTTCTCCCCTTGAGATTTATAAAGAATTCCCTCCCACTACAAGGAATTCTCTCCCCCTATGAGGAATTATCTCCCCCTATGAGGCATTTTTCACTGTATTCTATCCCCCTTTGACATCAATGACAAAGCATGGAAACCATATTCCAAAAAGACAAAAAGTGATAAGATAGTGACAAAACATGTGTTCAAAATCCTCAACGATTCAAATATTTAACACATATATGCTGACAGTTCTCCTCCTTTGATCAAAACTTGAAAAGATTTAAAATAATTAACTGCTACATTTAGAAGATTATCTTATGGCTTTTCTTCACTTCTAGAAGGAATTTCTTCCAAGAATCTATTGTGATTCCAATGATAATGATCAAACTATTGTTCTTGGAATTCTTGTTAACAATTTCAATTAGAGATTCAGGAATTGTAATTGCTTCTTCCATTTTCTCACCATTCCTCAGTATTTCCACCATCTTCTCCAACCTGTATTCGGTTAGATCCTTTACCTTCCAAAAAGTATCCACAAGAGTGTTCTTGGAGACTTGAATTTTTGTGTGTGTTGACTGTAGCTCCCAGATTCTTTTCCTGATGGTGCCATCCAGAAGAGGAACCAACTTATATTGATCTTACCAGAAGGGAAATATTGACTGAACCACACTTTCCAAGAACATTCTTAAAGAAATTTTCAAATCCTAAATCCCAATTGACTAAGCTCCTAGAATATGAATATATTTGTTTGCATACCGGTTGATTTTCTTTCCATACCACATTACCACATTCTAGATTTTTGGCAAGAAATTAAAGAAATGCATTACTAAAAATGTATTCAAATTACCAAACCTAAAAGGATAATCTGTTTCCTTTGTCAGTTGTGCATTCTCCATGAGTTGATCCTTTAATAACCCACATAGGTAAAAGTCCTGACCTTCAATTATCATCTTGTGAGAAATGTAGAGTGTGCCAACTGATGTGGCTCCTTCTCGATTTATGTAGAAGATTTCATATGTTATTCCATGTCTAATTTACTCTGTAATAGGATTCTTGATTGTCACAATTACCAAGGCCCTATGATCTCATTATTTCAGTTAGGGTTTCAACCTCTTTGTTCCAGATAGATTTCTTCCTTGGTATATCTCTGACTTTGCAAAATCCAGTCAAATTCTCAATTACCTCCCTTGAAATGATGTAAGGTTTGTCCAAAGTTAGAATATCATCATGTAATCTTCTCAATATGAATTTCATGAATTCCACATTCTCAAAGTACGAAAAATCATTCCAAATATCCGAATTCCCATGTTTAGCTTCACTCAATTGCTTCAATTCATCAAGTAGTAACGAATTCCTCATAGACCTAATTTTTCCATTGTTATATTCATCTAGAGTTATCGAACCTTTAATTTTTTCCATTTTCTTTTCGTATTTGGGGTTTGTAACCGCACACCAAATTGTATGAAAATTTCAAGAATAATTTGAAATACCTGATAGATTTTGAAAATTGTAGATGAATCTATTTTATTGCTTTGAAATCCAACTACTGAGTGCTCTCCTTCTTTTGTTCTTTGACGCAAAGTGACAAATGACGGTTACAACTTGAATTTTCTAGTTCGCACACTTGCAATAAATGTGTTTGCCCTAGATTTTTGAAGACTCTTTTTTCAAAAAAATATTTTGCAGACCTATGAATTTTCTGAATACTTTTTGCGAAAGATATCCAAAAATTTTGTACACTATTAATTCACCTTATCGACTATTCTCTTTGTTTTGATACCATCCATAGATAGGGGAGGAAATATTTTCTTGAAAAACTCCTCCTAGGCTAGTGGCCTGAAATCAATTACCGAAAGAATTACAGGAAGCAAGTTCTGGTATGGAACCATTTCCAACATCAAAATCATTCTTCCTTACCCATGTCTTTTTCATCTGATCTCTGATTTCATCCATAGTTAATTTCTCTTTTCCTTTATCATTTTTCTCTATATTTCAGCCTCTATATACCAAACCTCTTTTGTTTGCATTTTTTTCTACAGAATCTTGCAATGTGACCCTACTTATTGCAGTTGTAGCACACAATGATTTCTTGTCCTGACCAATCATTCCAATGACTTCTTCTAGATCTACATTGATTAGCAACATGCCCAAATTTACCACATATATAGCATTCAACTTTTTTTCTATCAACAAAGTAACTTGACACATTTGTGCATTCAATGGATTTATGACCAAACTTATTGCAATTGAAACATTGAACAAAGAATGATGAAACTCTTGACTTCATATTACTTCTACACTGAGAAACCATATGACCAAACTTATTACAAGAAAAAAAATACCCTTTAAACTTTGGAGCATTAGGTTGTCTTACCAAATACCTTCCATTTTTGTTCTGTCTAAAATTCTTTTGTCTTGATCTGGAACTTTCTCCCTTTTCATATCCAAGACCTCTCTTATCATTTCCACTCTTCTATCCTTGAGTCAACTCATCAGGTTTTACTGAATTTATCTTAAAATTTTCTTTGTATTCATTTTCAATGACAAGATCATTCCTTAGAGCAGCAATCTACTTACAATTTCTTCATTGTTTATGGAACTTTGTAATTCACTTTCCAACTGAGTGAATTCCCCTTTTATTCTACTACATTCATCAGATTTCTCTTTCAAGGTCTGAGCAAGATTCTCTTCATTTTTCTTCCTTTCTTCAATCTCTTTAGTCATCTTCATCATCATAGATTCCATCTCATGTTTTAGATTTGTATTTTCTCTAGCAAGCTTTTCACATTCTTCGGTTATTTCCTTCAAGGTTTGATTCAAGTGATCATCATACATATTTTTGTTCTCCTTCTATTGTATTTGATCAAATATATCCTTTCTTTTCTCCCTGGATTTAACAATCTGATCTTTCAATGACTGAATGAATTTCTCAGCATCTCTAAGATTTTCTTTTAATTCCTATACTTCTTCTTTATATTTATCAAGGTCATCAAGTTCTACCAAAAGTTGTTGTTGAAGAATACCAAATTCCATCACATTCCAAGCTCCACCTCAAGTTGCTAAACTTCTTCAAAGGAACTGTGCTCTGATACCAATTGGTGGACTCAAGGGAACACTGAGAGTGAATAAGTGTTCAAAAAATTTTAAACTTTATTATTGTGAAACTTAAACCATTCTACACACAATTTTTCGCATGGAAACCTTGTTAGGGAAAAAACCACGGTGGAGGTTAATCCACAATTTGAGTACTCAAATATAATTGTTTACAAAAGAAAATGCACTTGCATTCAGGCACACTGCCTAGAGCTCACTACTCAAAAAGGGAAGGCCCACTTCCTTAAAAAAAAATAGATTAAAACTATCTGAAGGGTGAACTAAGATAGTATCATCTATTTATGCCAAGTTATAGCTTCGATGAAGCTCATAGATTTGATTCTGGATCTGCTTTTTGATTCTACACTTCACTTTGATTTTCTTTGCTCTTTTTTTCTCTTTGCATCACTCATAGACAAATTTACACTACTACTCTATTGAATTTCACACCATATTCGAGTTTCATGTATTCGCTACATTGACTCACTTCTCCACATTTGGTACACAAAAAAATGATAGAACCGATCTCATATATATCCACTAACAAGGATTTACTCATTCATCAGTCAACTTCATAAAGTATTAAGTTACTTTCATCTTGTTGGCCAGATCCACCACTAAATTTTTATGCACATCCTCCAAAGTCAGTTAAGAAAAAGAGAGGACCCAAAAAAAACCTAATCGAGCATGAAGATATTTAATTGATTACTCCTTATACATCCACGATTACTATATTCACCAAGTTAGCCATCTAGCATAGATAACCAACAGATTAGTGCACCAAATCTTCTAGATCACGTACCAATGACCATGCATCAAAAAAATCCTTCAGCAAGGTATTACAAACACCAAAAAACCTTCCTCAGATATCCACAACCCAAAATATCTTTCTGGTAAGGTGTTCAGATCAAATTTTATGCCTGTTAGTGGATGCCCTATTCTTTACTCTGTTCTACTAGTAGAAACCAAAACCATACTACAAATCGTATGTAAGACTTAGGATGCCATTTAGGTTTGTTAGGTTACCATCAATGAAAACACTTACAAGCCATATGCCAACATAAAATTGGTGTATTATTTCTACTAGAGTTAGATATTGTAGATGTAGTTGTATTGGATACAATAAGGAGGCATGAAAAACCCTTATTTCAAATCGAGGAAGAAGCCAATTTGGCATTGCAAGGGTCAAAATTCATTGAAGAATGGGATGCATTGTCCCTTTGGTCATTATCTCTGGGGTCTAGGAAACCAAAATTTGTAGAGCCGACCAACTTTAGTGGGCAATTAATTATTAAAATATTCTCTGACACTCCAACATTAGAAGAAACAAAGATGACAATAAACGTTTCTAAATTCACTAAGGCAACAATGGAGAATGTAACTACAAAAAGAGACTTATATAGAGGCAAGTACAATGATATCATTTTTTAATCCAATAATATTAAATAAAATGTGGTTGAGTTGGAAGCAGAGTTAGCCTTATTCAAGCAACAAATATAAACATTGAAGACCTAGGACCCATTAGGTTCGAGTTATGTTGCACTTACTTCTCCAATGACACATCCCCAATCTCCTCGTCCTCCATTTGAGAAATCATTAGCAATAATTCCATAAAATTTGGGTCAAAGACCAATTGCAATTCAGGAGCCAAGCATATAAAGTTCAACTTCATCAAATGAGCCCACAAAGGAACATTTGTTTCTGCAGACTGAAGTATATAAGAAAATGTTGTAGATTGAAGTATATAAGAAAATGTTTTCACAGGTTCAGGTCATAATGTATGAGAACAATTTGAAGATTATTTATATAGTTCTAGAGAATATGAATAAGAAGATTCAAGGTAAGTTGAATAGTATTCATTCAAATTATTCTCTAATGTTGCAAGAAATTAAGTTGTCTCAAAGAGACAAGGATTTAGCTACTCCAATCATGGACAAATGGATCCCTAGGGTGGACAATTTGAAGCTCGTAGCATTTGGGTCTGCACATTAGAAGGAAAAATATCCAAATATTGGAACAACATATAAATTTGTTAATAAAATTAAGGAACAGAGGTTTCAAGGGTACTGCTCCTTTGGAAGTAAAAATAAGAGAGTTAAACTCAAATTTTGATGAGGAAAAAATGGTATTGTTTCTTGATATCCAACATACATATGATGAAGTAAAATGTCTATAGGTATGGAAAGATCAAGTGGATATAACTATTGCTACCCAAGCATCCCTCATATGTGAGAGTGTTGTTATTGATTTATTGAAAAATACCCTTGAAATTTTTTCTTTCATCATTAGTTTCCTGGAAAACTATGACAAATAAGCCAATTCGGTAATGACTACATATGTTCCTTATAGAAAGAGGATGGATGAAATCCTGGGTTTTAATTGGCCTTTTGATACAAAGTATGAATTATGGAAGAAGAAATCCATTGATGAGTTGGAGTTGTAGGCATAATTTTGAAAACACATATACATGGTCAAGTATAATACAGGTCTGGCCTTAGAAATTGTAATGTATAAAAGGTATGTTTCTCCCAATTCAATATGTGACAAATAAAGCTAATTGTTGGTGACTTGGACTAGTGTTGGATGTTGACTTGGATTTTTATCCACATGGTTCTTTCTTCTTTGCATGTCGTTTGATATTTTAGTGAAAAGGAATAACGATGCTTCAATGGTTTGAAGACCACTCTCTTCAAAATACTTCCTTATGGAAGGCGCAGGGATCTCCACCGACTGAAAAAAAACTTTTGTCTTATGGGAGAATATTCTCTCAGTTTGTTGTAACGATTCCTCATGGAATGATTTTTATGAGTTACCAAATGAAAATGTGGCAAGTGTACCTTTCACCTAAGGCTTTTTTTTCTCCCTTTTTTCTTATAAAAGGGAATTCCGAGTCAGTTGTATGTTAGTCTCTTTTTGAATTCTAGATCTAAAAATACAAATGCATAACATAGAGAAAATATGTTTTGAGTAAAGCAAATAATTTTTTTAAATTGTATGGTTTTGAATCATGTTTGAATTAAAAATGCAAACCATTGAGTCTATTGTCTATCCATATGTAATATTTCATATGAGTTAGTAATGAAAACCTGATCAATGATCTTGAAATAATTTTCATTATGGTTTGCAGTGAAATATGTTTTAATTTCTGCTCTGATGTAATGAATCAGTTAAAATACCTTGATCAAAGAATGAGTTCGTATGAATATTCAGTGGATTTGATAAGTATAAATATAATTCGAGCATCTAATATGTGTATTGTAATGCAATTACACAAATATCATGGTTGTTGGAAATTAAAATTACTTTATAGCTCAGTTTATTGTGATTTGACTCCTTGCCCTAAGGTAAGACATTGATCTAACATGTGTTAAGAGCATTTCCTATGGTTTTAATGTTTCAATTTGAGAAAAAAATTCATAAACAAGTGTCTAATCAATTTATTTTGAATGAGGT
Organism: Sequoiadendron giganteum; assembly: GCA_007115665.2. Classification (NCBI taxonomy): domain Eukaryota; kingdom Viridiplantae; phylum Streptophyta; class Pinopsida; order Cupressales; family Cupressaceae; genus Sequoiadendron; species Sequoiadendron giganteum. The sequence goes on from CM021108.1 coordinate 268,351,424, forward strand.
TGGTGTTGTGTTGTATTCTCAGCTTTAGGTGTTTAATCCTTTTAGAGGAATTGCAATTTTCTTGAAGGATTTCATCTATTTAGAATTTCAAAGGGAATATATATGTTTAGTATATAATGTGTGATATAATTTTTTAGAATATTGTAGGATGCACATTTTGGGATCACCCTCCCAGGTTTTGTAGAGCCCAAAGTTCTGGAGGGAAGAATTATAGTTTCATCTCGTTCATTGGCCAATCAACTTGTGAGTATTCAAGAATTGAATCTAGAAAGTTCATAGATACTTGGTGAGATTTTCTTGGTTCTTTAAAAACAACCAACAGGTTGAGTGATTAAGGGTTTAAGGTATAGGGTTGGGGATTAGTGTTGAGGGTTTAATGTATAGAGTAGAGGGTTGAAGGTTTTAGGGTTGTAGGGTTTAGAGTATCAGGTTGATGGATTAGGGTTGAGGTTTTAATGTATAGGTTAGAGGGTTAAGGGTTGAGGGTTTAAGGGTTTAAAGTTTGAGGGTTGAGGGTTGAGGCTTGAGGTTTTAAGGGTTAAGGGTTGAGGGATTAAATATTTAAGGTATAGGGTTGAGGGTTTAATTTATAAGGTAGAGGGTTGAGGGTATAAGGTATAGGGTGAAGGCATAGGGTATAAGGTATAGTGTTAAGTATTGAGGATATAGGGTATAGTGTTTAGTGTTGTGGGTATAGGGTATAGGGATGAGGGTTGAGGGTTTAGGGTATAGGGTATAGTTTTAAGTGTTGAGGGTATATGGTATAGTGTTAAGTTTTGAGGGTACATGGTATAGAGATGCGGTTTGAGGCTGTAGTGTTTAGGGTTTGGGGTATAGGGTTAAGTTGTAGGTTATAGTGTTAAGTGTAGAGGGTATAGGGTATATCACATTAAACGAGTTGAGGGTATAGGGTACAGGGTAGAGGATTGAGGGTATAAGGTATAGGGTGAAGGGTTGAGGGATTGAGGGTATAAGGCATAGGGTGAAGGGTTGGGGGTATAAGATATAGGGATGAGGGTTGAGTTTATAGGGTTTAGGGTTTAAGGTATAGGGTATAGGTTTGAGGGATTAGGGTTTAATGGTTGATGCTTAAATACTAGGGTTTAAAGTATAGGGTTCAAGGATTTGGGTTGAGGGTTTAATGTATGGGGTAGAGGGTTGAGGGTTCAAGGTTCAGGGTTGAGGGTTTAGGGTATATGGTTGAGGGATTAGGGTGGAGAATTTAATGTAGAGGGTAGAGGGTAGAGGGTAGAGGGTAGAGGGATTAGGGTTCAAGGATTGAATATTGATGGATTAGGGTTGATGGTCTAATGTATAGGGTAAATGGTTTACAATTGAGGGTTCATTTTTGAAGGATTAAGGGTTAAAGGGTTGAGGGTTGAGGGTTAAAGGGTTAAATGGTTAAGGGATTTGGTTTGAGGGTTTAATGTATAGGGTTGAGAGTTGAGGATTGGTGGTTTAAGGGTTTAATGGTTTAGGGTTTAATGTATAGGGTAGATATTTTAAGGGTTTAGGGTTTAGGGTTTAAGGGTTGAGAATTGAGGGTTTAAGGGTTGAGGGTTGATGGATTTAGGGATTATGGTTGAGGTTTTAATGTGTAGGGTAGACGGTTGAGGGTATAAGGTATAGGGTGGAGGTATAGGGTAAAGGGTATAGTGTTAAGTGTTGAGAGTATAGGGTATAGGGATGAGGGTTGAGGGTTTTAGATATAGGGTTAAGATATAGGGTATAATTTTTTGTTGAGGGTATAGGGTATAGGGTATAGGGATCAAGGTTTAGGTTGTACAGTTTAGGGTATAGGGTTAAGGTATAGTTTATAGTTATCAACATATGTTTAGGGTATAGGCTTAAAGTATAGGTTATAGGTTATAGTGTTAATGGTATAGGGTTGAGTTTTGAGAGATTGATTGTATAAGGCATATGATGAAGAGTTGAGGGTATAGGGTATAGGGATGAGGGTTGAGGTTGTAGGGTTTAAGGTATAGGGTATAAGGTTGAGGGATTAGGGAATAAGTATTAGTTTTAAGGTATTGGTTATATCGTTGAGAGTTGAGGGATTAGGGATAAATTATAGGGTTGTAGGCATATGGTATAGGGTAGAGGCTTGAGGCTTGAGGGATTGAGGGCTTAAGTATTGGTTTGAGAGTATTGTTGAATGAACAAGACAACTGAGAAGAGTGGGGTTAATTAGTTGTACCTTAAACCTTAAAAAACCCTCATTAACATTCATATCCATATTCATATATTAAACCCTTAATTTGTTATGATGATTTAACATGAAAAAAAATAGAAACTGAAACAAATTTAACACCATGCATAAGAGAACACCAGATTTATGTGGAAAACCCAAGGATGGGAAAACCATGGTGAGGATTAGATCACAATATAAGTAATTGAAAAACCAATTATAAATTATCACTATCAGAAGGGGCACATTTCCCTTAAAGGCTCATAACCAAGGCTCACTATTGGAATAGAAAAATAAGATAGAGAAGAAATGTTACACAAAGAACATGATATCAATGCAAAAAATAATCCACCATAATAGATCCAACACCCTCGTAATTAGTTTGAATGATTATAGGAACCTTCTACTCATTGCATCTAGTAATCCAACACTTGAAAGCTCACACTGCACTTCAAAATTTAATACCTTACTATAGAGAAGGGGGATTCACTGTGCATGGGTATCTTTATTCTCAAGAGAGTCCTAGGGAACAAACTTCCCTAAACTACCTCATATTGAAAAGGAAATAATTCTAGAATCAAAATGAGTAGATCACAAAGATTTTCTAGATAAAATAGTGAGATTTCATCCACAAGACGACAACATAGAACAAGGATGACAACAAGGTGCATTGTATTTCTAGGGTTGCATTGGAATTTCGATCAGACAAAAAAGTGAGAGTTTCATAGAAAATAGAAAAGTGTTTAATAACAATCTAATTTTTAAGAAGTTCCAGAGTACAGGAAAATAATAAAAAGTAATAGAATTTAAATAAGGTAAATTAAATGATAAAGTTAAAGAGGATAAGAGATAAAAGATGCTCACAACAACCCAAGCTATGAAGCCTCCAAAAACTAGATATCTTCAACATCTGCACACATAAGACCAAGGGAAAAATGTTGGGGTTGTTTAGGGGATTTTCACAGTAAAATCCTCATTTCAATGTTCCCACCTCCACAGAAAACTAGTTAGATAGAGAAAAATAATAGACTGAAATGAAATTAACACAAGAGTGATGAAAGCAATCCTCGCTGAAAGAGGAGAACCTGTATCATGAAGTAGAGATGCAATAGATATGGAATGTGAGAAATCCAAAAATCTTTAAGATACAATGCACAAGAAATATATCACCTACAAGGCTTGAGGAAGCCAAACAGAGAGAGCAATAGCTGTAAGAGCCAAGAGAGTAGAAAAAAGTGTTGTGAGAACTTGAGAGATTTAATTTGTTGAATCAAGAAAGAGAGTTGTGCAAGAGAGCGAGAGAGAAGATAATTTCTCTAATAGAGAAATACCAAGAAGAAGGACAAATGGATTGGAAAAATAGCTTTTAAAGAGAGAATAGGAGGGAAAAGAAGCTTCTTGAGTTGTTACAAGGCATCCCGAGCTATTACCAGTGACACAAGTAGTTGAAAAGTGGCAAGGCACTTAGAAATAGTCATTTGAACATCAAAACATCATGGGACACTAGCACAACACATGGATGCCTATGTGGAACACTAGTGTCTAGACACACCATGCTACAAAATGGAAATACTTGGAATAGCACAAGGTTGATGAAAAGATGACGCATGAAGGTAGCTGCTAAAAAGGGGTCTTGAGTATCCTAAGAGAAAAGTGCTGGTGTAGGGGCTAAAATAAGCCTACATAAATACTAAGCGAGTGGATGCTAAAGTGGGTACATGAATTTATGTGAAATTTTAATGGGTGCAATCTTTTGACATTACACTTACAACTCTACAATTCACATAATTCACATCTCATACTTTACACACTGCATCCCTCAACAACTCAACTCATATTTATATCTAATTCAACCTTGAAACCTTTCTCCAAGGATGAATATGCACCTCAAACATGAAAATTCAAATTAGGTTGGCGCAAAAACACTTTTGTGGTAGGTAGAAGTGAATACACACCACATCATAACTTAATTGTGACCCAAACTAAAAACACCACTCAATCACACGCTACCACAATTAATATTTATCCTTCACATGTAATGTAAACACCAGGTTGATCATTACCCATGAAAACACCATTAAAATTTCAAGTAGACACTTCCTCAAACCCAATGACAACTTGCAAACCACACACCATGCTTGAAGATGATCTAGAATATTCCTCAACCATCCTGGAATCTAACAACTCCTTTGTAATAACTTTCACCTAAAGAATGTACACACCTAGTACATTCAAAAATCTCTAGCATACACTGTTAATTGAAAAACTATATTCTAAAGCACCAAACCTCAAATCCTCTTGACTAAGGTAAGCTACCAATACCATTAACACACCTTCAAAATCATAAGACTTGAAGCATAACTATAGAGAAATGCGGAGAAGAAACATTTCTCCTAGACACCTTTGCAATGGACAGTCACACACTAGTGAGCACAAGTTCTATTATATGGAGATCCATCATACCATCTCTTGAATATAACACCTTTGAACACCTCTCACCAAAAATTCCAAATTTCACAAACAAATCTTCAACCTAGAAGAAACGTAGAGAAAAACCAGAACATCCCTTTGTAACCTAGATCAACACTACAACACATTGTTTCCTCTTTTTATCAAATTTTCTCAAAAGATCTTGGAAGCCAAGCACCAAAGACATATCCATATCATCTTAAACACTACTAGATCCATATATAGAAAATTATCAAAGAAACACCAGAGGTTAACACTAGTAGCTTAACTGATGACAACATAATGCAAAAAATCAAAGCATAAACACCAACTATTCATATTCAACACCAATCTCCCTCAACACATATAGTTAAAATCAATTGAAAAATAACACTAGTGTACACAAAATTGAAATAATCCCCCCCTTTGTCATTGATGAAAACACATGATGTGAAAAACCATCAAAGATGTAACTTTGAACATACCTATTTCCTTTTCTCTTTTCTCCCCCTAAATAAATTATACTTTTTGCACTTCTCATGACTCTCTCTCCCTTATTACATTGATTCTCTCTCCCACTTAGAACTTTTTCACATTACTCTCTCCCCCTTTGACATCAATGGAAAAGGACATTATTCTTTTCCTTTGTCATTAAACAACCAACTTACAACTTCTCTGCAACACCTTTACTTTACTTCTTTGAATACCCCCCCCTTAGGAGCACACACCAACCTATACTACATGAAAAACCACTGCTTAATGACAACACTTACTCCCCCTAACTGCAACAATCAGTTCCACTACCTACTCCCCTTGAGAGATAGCCACCAACATCAATCTAGAAGAAGAATGAATCTTGAGATCCACCAGGCTAATGCATCTCCTTCTGCATCTAGTTCAAATAAGGAGGGACAATAACCCCAAACTTCTCCCAAAGATACTCAAAATTATCCTTAGAAAGAGCCTTAGTGAATATATCAACAATCTAATCCTTTGTAGGCACATATTCAAGCATCACTTCATTCTCCACAACCTTCTCTCTCAAAAATGTATATTTGATTGAAATATTTTTTGTACTTGAATGCATCACTAGATTTGTTGAAATGTTTATTGCACTTGTATTGTCACAAAATATAGAAATAGGATCATCATACACTACTATGATATCCTTCAATTTATCCTCATCCACAACACTTGTGTGCAATAAGATGCTGTTGCAATGTACTCAACCTTTGTAGAAGATAACAAAATTGAATCTTGTTTCTTAATTATCCATGACACTAATCTACATCCAAGAAAGAATGAAAGAATGCACCACTTATACTTTTTTTTTCATCCACACAGCCAACCCAATTTGCCTCTTTGTAAGCACTCAATGTGAAATTAGTATCCTTTGGATACCACAAGCCATTTTTCAAAATTTCCTATAGGTATTTGAATATCCTCTTTACTATTGCGACATATGACTCTCTAGGATATTCTTGAAATATAGCCTCAAAACAAATTGCATGCATGATATCTCATCTAGGTAGTAGTTAGATATAGCAGTCCATCGATCATAGATATGTACTTTCTCTAATCAACCTTAGGGGATTCATCATTCTTATTCATCTTACAACCAATAACCATAGGAGTGCATACTGGTTTGGAGTCTTGCATTCCAAAAAAAATCAACATCTATTTGACATATTTTGATTGTGAAATGAATATACCTTTATTTGTTTGATTGATTTGTAGCCCAAGGAAGAAATTCATCTCCCCAAACATAGACATCTCAAACTCTTTCTACATTTCTTCTTCAAACTTCTTGCACATAACTTCATTGCCTCTAAAAATTATGTCATCAACATACAAAACTACAATCAAGATTTGATATTTTTCAACTTTGAAGTAGAGATTACTATCTACAATACCTTTATTGAATCCTTGATGTATCAAATAATTAAACAACCTTTCATATCAAGATTTGGTAGATTGCTTCAATCCATATTAATCCTTCTTCAACTTGCAAGACATATCTAGTTTATTCGATAGATAAATCCTTCCAGTTATTCCATGTAGAATACTTCAAATTCTCCATTCAAGAAAGAAAACTTAATGTCCATCTAATAAACATTGAAATCCTTGTGTGTTATAAAAGCTAAAAAAATATTGATTGCTTCCATTTTAGCCACCCTAGCAAATATCTCCTCAAATTCTATTCCTTCAATTTGTGAGTAACCCTTACACACAAGCCTTGCCTGGTTTCTTACCACTTCTCCATTCTCATTCAATTTTTTTTGAATACCCACTTAGTACCAATTATGTTCTTAATTGTAGGTCTTGGGACAAGTTCCAAAGTTTGATTCTTCTCAATCTACATAAGTTATTCTATTTCCTTCATCTAATGTTCATCTTTACATGCCTCAGTTATAGTTTTAGGTTCAACTTTAGAAAGTAAACATAGATTTACCTATTCTTTAGTATTTATTCTTCTTGTCAACACACCTTTGCTCTTGTCTCCAATGATCTGTTCTTTAGAATGATTTCTCTACACATACTTAGTGGTTTTAGGGGTCATTTCCAAAGCTTCTTCCTCTTCATCCTGCACTTCCTATTCCTTATATTTTTCTTATTCTTCTCTACAAGAAGGTTCATATGATTCATATCCATTTATCACCACTGAATTGCACAAATCTTCATCAACTTTGACACTTGTAATCTCAACAATATTTCTTATCCTTTTTTTGTAGCACGTAAGCTTTTCTCTTAGTAGAATATCCAAGAAAGATACCTTCATTAGATCTTGCATCAAACTTTACTAAGTTTCATCATCTCTTCTGATATATAATTTTCTTCCAAATACTCTAAAGTACTTAACAATAGGGATCATTCCATAGCACAACTCATAGGGAGTCTATGTTGTTTTCTTTTTCTTGAAATCTATTAAGTATGTAGACAATAGTATGAATCACTTCTCTCTAGTAGACTTCCAATAGCTTAGCTTCCTTCATCACAGTCCTTGCAAATTCTTTCAACCACTCCATCTTGCTGAGGAGTCATAGGGAAAAAAAGTGCCTCTTTATGCCATTATTCTCACAAAACATGTGAAATTAATTGGAGGTTAATTCTCCATATCTTTCAAAACTTAATCATTCTATCTTTAAATCTATCTCATTCTCAACCATAACTTTAAATGCTTTGAATATATTTAGGGCTTCAAATTTTTCTCTAAGAAAAGTAACCCATGTCATTAGTGAAAATCATCAATGAAAAGAATGAAATACCTATCACCTTGAAGAATTCTTGTTCTTATAGGACCATAAAGGTCTCTATGCACCAATTCCAACAATTTGGTGGAATATTTTTATTTTCCTTCGAAACTTCTTCTTGTTTTCTTTCCACTATGTCACTCCTTGCATATAGCATTGACAGGCTTTGTAATCCTTGATAGATATCCTACTGCTTGAACTGAACTAATTATAACCAAGTTATCAAAATTGATGTGACACATCTTCATATGCCATAACTATCTTTCATTAATTGAGTCATAAAAAAATGACCAACAACACCCTTGAATTGATAAACATTTCCATCTATCCTCTTTCCAACAATAATGATAGTTCCAAACCCTTTTTTGATTTCACATCCATCATCCTGGAACATGAGATTGTATCCTTTGCTACAAATTTTTCCATCACTCAAGATATTATGCCTTAAAAATTTGACATAGTAAACATCTTTAGTATTATTCTTTCCATCACAGTTGATTGAACCTATTCCACAAATCGTAGCACCTAAATCATCACCAAATCTAACAATTCCTCCATCATAGTTTTCAAGTTTAAAAAACTTACTCTTGTCTCCGGCCATATGATTAGAGAAACCACTGTCATTGATCCAATAGTTCTTATCTTGTCTAGCATGAAAACTAGATGCCAAAGTACCTTCAATCTTGTCCTTTCTCTCTAGAGGGAATTCCTTCACACATCTTTGAAAATTAGTAGAAACATATTCATATTTTAAAACCATGAACAAGAATTCATCATCACCAACATCTCCATACTCAGATTCATCATCAGAAATACTTGCATCTTCTCTAACATAATATCTTTTCTTAACTTTCTTACCTTTGTTCTCCTTGTTTTTGTCATTATTCACAACTTTGTTTGAACATCTTGAAGCATAGTGACCTATTTTTCCACAACTGAAACATTTGAAAGGTAATTTACCTTTGTAATTACCAGTACCTCTTCTCATCACCCTTCTCACAAAGTTAGCTTCCAAATCATCAATATCTTCCTGATCTAGTTCTTCAGTATTCTCTATTTTTGTAGCCTTTAAAGTGGTCTCAACTTTTGCACCATTGTTAGTACCAAAATCTTTCATTTCAAATGCAGTTAAAGAGTCATAAAATTGATCTCTGGAGTACTGATCTAGATTTTAACATTCCTCAATAGATTTTTTTTTATAACTGTAAGCTTTAGTAAGGGTTCTAAGAATTTTCTTTACTACTTTTGGTTCTTTGACTTTTCCTCCAATACCTTTTATGGAGCTCACCACTTCATCTACCCTCTAAAAATAATTTATATTTTTTTCGTCTTTAGAGATCCCAATTTCTCAAATGTGGTCTTCAAGTTTTGCATCTTAGTTTTTTTTACCATAACATATTCTTCATAAATACTTTCCAACTTATCCCATATTTCTTTAGTAGTTTTTAGATCCATATCTTTTACTAATTTGGAATTTGCAAAACTAATTTGTTTCATAGGCCATGATCTCATCACTTATTATCGACCCATTTCTAGGTATTGTATATTGATTCTTTACTAATGGTATATTGATTCTTCACTAACTTCTAGAAATCATATGCAAGGTAAACCAAATAGCCTTCCATATTTGCCTTCCAGAATGCATAGTCTTTGCCATCAAAGATAGGGATCTTCTTCTTGTTTTCCATCCCAGATCTACCTTAAGCGATTAAGATTTTCTCCAAGGAACCTTGCTTTGATACTAATTATTTAATGGACATAAAAAATGAGAGGGGGGTGAATTAGTTGTACCTTAAACCTTAAAAAAACCTCATTAATATTCAGATCCACATTCATATATTACTCTTAATATGTTATGATGATTTAACATGAAAAGAAAATAACAAAAACTGAAATAACTTTAATACCATGCACAAGAGAACACTAGATTTATGTGGAAAACCTAAGGACGGAAAAAAATGGTGATGATTAGCTCACAATATAAGTAATTGCAAAATTGGTTACAAAGGCTCACTTCCAAAAGGGGCACACTTACCTGAAAGGTTCACAGCCAAGGCTCACTACCGAAATAGAAAAATAAGTTAGAGAAAAAATGTTACAGAAAAAACATAATATCAATGTAATAGAGAATCCACCATAATAGCTCCAAAACCTTCACATTTTATTTGAATGATTGCAAACACCTTCTGCTCATTACATCTAGTAATCCAACACTTGAAATCTTGCACTTCACTTCAAAATTGTGCACCTTAAAACTCTACAATTCACATGATTCACATCTCACACTTCACACACTACATCCATCAACAACTCAACTCATATTTATATCTAATTCAACCTTGAAACCTTTCTCCAATGTAGGATATGCACCTCAAATGTGAAAATTCAAATTACGTTAGTGCCAAAACACTTTTGTGGTGGGTAGAAGTGAATGTGGACCACATAAAAACTTCATTGGGACCCAAATAAATAACACCACTTAATCACATGCTACCACAAACAATATTTATCCTTCACATATAGTGTAAATTCCAAGTCGACCATTACCTACTCAAACACCATTAAAATTTGAGGTACACACTTCTTCAAAGCCAAGGATGCCTTGTGAATAACACATCATGCTTGAAAATGATTTATAATATTCATTAACCATCCTGAAATCCAACAAATCCTTCGCAACAACTTTCACCTGAAGAATGTACACGTCCAAAACACTTAGAAAACCCTGCCATACATTGTTACTTGAAAAAAATATTCCAAAGCAATAGACCTCAAATCCTATTGACTAAGGTAAACTACCAACACCATCAAAACACATTTATAATTGAAAGACTCAAATCATAACTATGGAGAAACGCAAAGCAGAAAAAATTATTCCATACACCTCTGTAATGCACAGTCGCACATTGGTGAACACAACTTTTACTGTACGATGATCTAGCATACCATCTCTTGAATATAACATCTTTAAAAACTTCTCACCAACATATTTGAATTACATAGGTTGATCTTCAACCTAGAATAAATACAAAGAAAAACCGAAACATCCCTCTGTAACCCAGATCAACACTACAACACATTGTTTCCTCTTTTTATCAAACTTTCTCAAAAGCACTTGGAAACCAAGCACTAGAGACATATCTACATCATATTTAACACTAATAAATCCATAGATATAAGATTATCAAGGCAACACTAGAGGTTAACACTAGTATCTTAACTAATGACAACATAATGCAATAAATCAAAGCATATACAACACCAAATTTTCATCTTCAACACCAATATACCTCAAAACATATCTTTGACATTAATGAAAAAAAAACCCAATCTACACATAATTGCAATAGGTAGATGGTTGAGGCTTGAGGGTTTAAGGGGTGAAAGTTGAGGGATTAAGTTGAAGTTTGAGGGTTTAGGGTTTATGGTATAGGGTTGAGGGTATAATGTATAGGGTAGAGGGTATAAGGTTTATGGTATAGGGTTTAGGGTATAGGGTTAATGTATAGGGATGAGGCTTGAAGTTTTAGGATTTAGGGTTTAAGGTATAAGGTTTAAGGTTTAGGGTTAAGGTATAGGTTATAGTATTAAGTTTTGAGGGAATAGGGTATAGTGTTTGTCGACCTCCTACAACTATTTCAATAACTAATCCTTTACAACCATGATTAAGAGATTGGAAATCTGACCTGAATAGCTATTTAACCATCATTAAGGTGCATTTAAATTATCAACTCAGGGACGTGAAATTGAAATGGGTTAGCACAGTATGTGCACTAGGAACTTCAAAGTAGTCATCTTCATTCTACAACTAAGAGAGACTTAATACCAAAAGTAAATTGCATTGAAAGAAACAAATTAAATGTTGAACATTACTCAAAAATTAAACTTAAATTGAACATGCATGATATAAATGAAAATATGAGCAGTAAAATGGAAACTACTCTACCCGCTTTGGCTACAGGAACAATCACATAATGGAGTTCTAGTGGCTACAGGAACATTCGGTGCCAGATTCTTAACTAAGGACTAAACAAAAGATAATACTAATCTAACTAAACTAAAGGAGTAGATTACTCACCAATTGGGCCCCCTTGGATGAATATCCTCTAAAACTAATGCAAACTCAAATATTCAAATCAAAATCTCATTCTCATTCATTGGAAAGTGCAAATACAAAAGAGTATGTTTGATTATCAGATTATACAATATCTTGGAAATCAACCCCTAAAGAAGAAGGATCTTAACCTTATTTATCAACAAAACAAGGTAGTCAACTCCCACTAACTGAGAGGAAGCCACTTAGGGAAAGTAGAGAAGAGAGTGGAAGAGTGGTTACACATGCAAGGGAATCTGTTCAGACATGCATGTCCAAATGTGGACTCGACCACTGTAGTAACACTCACATTGCTCAATGTCATTAAAGATCAAAATAAGGTGGTTATATATGGCTGACATGGGAATATCCTATTGTCATCCTTAGTTGACCTTCATGTGTTTCCTCTGTGTGACCAGCTATCGACCATGTTTCTCAACTTAACATTCCCAATCATGGCTGCATGGCAATGTCAGTAAGTATAATAATTACATATCTATAACAACCTTAAATATATTCCACATAATAGGTTAATATCATTAAAATTGCCATAAATGAAATTAAACCCAAATGCCTTATGGTTTGAGAGAAACTATATAAAAGTATCAACATGTAATATCAAAGTCCATGGTAAATTCAACAAATAAACTATAGATTCTACCCATAACTAGACTCATCACTCCCCCCAACCTAATGTTTTGTTGGTCCTCTAGTAGGGGAAGAGTTATGCTTCTGCTTGGTCAAGACTCTGAAATATGCAACTGATAACTATCCAATATCATCATCTACTATGGGTGAATCAGGGTTCTAGTAGAATCCTCCCAACTTGTCAAGTATTCCATTTCTATTGTTCCTCGACAATGTCATACCAGTAGAACCTGAAATTCGGTACAGGTCACATGAGGATAGGTAGCGGAAAAGTTAGGGGAAGCCATTCTCGTCCCTTTGTTCTCCCAATCTGAATGCACCTTTCAATTCTTTTTATTGCAGCAACATAGTTGTGGATGGAATGTGGTTCAAATTTCTTTAGCTGATTAGTTAATTTGTTCCATCTCTGGGATAAGTATCCTCTCATAGTGTGCTCTTTTTCTATTGTTTTCACCTCATACTCACTGTAAAATACCTCAATCCAGGGAATAATCATGTTACCATAGCTCAGTCTAGAAAGACTTCTATTCCAGTCTGTGTAAATGTCCTTGGGGTTCCTTGATCCAGTGCTACTGGCTAGGGGAATATTTGATTCCTTCCCCTTATAAGCATAATATTGTTCACCACAACTAATATCATTTTGTACCCAAGACATGAATGATCTTAGGTGGATGTCCCCCACATACAACAGTGGGTTCCAATCTTGGTATTTAGTTACAACAAAGTTGTGTAAATAAAATTCACGTAACACATTTTTCATCTCAGGGGAGGCAATTCTATAAGCATTGAAAAATTCTGTAGGAGTTTCAATAGAGGGGTTCAAACCTGAGATGAATCTTGAAAATTTAAAGGAGATATATTTCTCTTTCAGGTGCAAATTATAAACCCTTGGAGGGATTCTACAATCTACAATTTGTGGCACTAGGGTTACAATGTCGCTCACCCTCTCCTTCAAAAAGACAATCTCTTCATTCTTTTCTTCAATGATCTCAACCATCTCTTGGATTTCCCTTTTCAATATTTTCTTTTCCTTTTTCCATTCCTCCTCTCTTCTTTGTATCTCTTTCCACAAATTCAAAATTGTTGCATACACTGAAAAATCAAGAGGGTTATGGATTCCTACCAGGGTTTTTGTGAATGGTTGCTCCCCATATAGAACTATGTGCATAGATTCAGGATTTCCCACTGGTTCAGGCTGTAGAGGTACAATTTCTCTTTCCTCATCTTGTTACAGGGCCTCTAGTTCTCATTCTTGCAATTGTTGTAGGAAATCCTGATCTATTTCTTGGTTTTGCTACAGGAACTCTTGATCTTGGTATTGTTGTAGGAACTCTTGACTTTCTTCATTCTCTCAAATATCAACTTCTTCTGCAAGGGCAACAAGATCCGCTAGGGTCAATTTTGCTTCCTTATCGAATATATTTTCTTCTTCTATATTTTCTTGCTCCATTGGACCTTTAGTGCTTTCACATGATGTCCCACAAAGCTCACGGTTTTTCTGCGAAGGCATACCAATATATGGTTTTTCTTTCTTGAGAGGGCTCTTAAGTTTTTCTTTGGCTGCAGGATGAATATTGCTGGCCTTTATTTTCTTAGGACTTGGTACCTCTCTTTGCACAGGATATGTTTTTCCTTTCCTTCCTTCGGCTTCCCGCTTATGTGCCCTTGTTTTTATTATAGTTTCCAGTGGAATATCATCATTGCCAAAATTTGATGAAGAATTTTCTCTTTCAGAATGCTTAGGCTAAGAGGAACTAACATCTATAGTCCTTTCTGTAGTAGGAGGGTTCACACTAGAGTTAGCACCAGAGGTTGAAGCACTAGGGGTGTCTTCAACCATGCTTAATTTTTTACTAGACCTATTTGTCTGAGGTGAGACCCTAGGTTGTGACTGCTCAGGTGTAAATTGATCAACTTTTATAAAATCCTCCAAAGCAATTCTAGGTGTTGCATCATGTAGAGATTTTACAACCAATAATTTAATTAGACAATGGTGGGAAATAGAGTTTCCCTACCTTTTTGAGTTTTCGTTTCCATCATGGAGAGAAGGTTGTACAAGACATTGGGAAAATTCATCCTCCTCTCGTGCCTCATATGACTCAACAATTTGAAATGCACCGAATGTAGGTTCGATAGTCAACCCTCACAAGTGGTATATCTGATAATGTAGATGGAAGCCTACTTCCATGGCTCAGGTAGAGAGAGTATTTTAGCACCCTGTTTGTCAATAGTCATTGGAGGATCACCATGTATAGTGAATATAGCCTTGGCTATCCTGGCGTATCTAGAAATAGGGTAAGGTTCACCATCAACTGGTAACCTTGAAACTTCTATAATTCATTCCTTGATTTCCATGACCTCTAGCCCTTTTAATGTGGCCTTTCCATCTGAAAATGTCTGGGCGAACTCTAATGCAACGCCTTCATCAAAACCATCCAGTTTCAGAAAATAGTCCAACTAGCCACAATTTCAAATTTTGTCCAGGCATTGTGCATCCTGCAATAAAACATCATGAATTGAGGGCTCATTTCGAATGAGTCCACCTCCCATTGTCTATAATCAATCTCTTACTCTACAAAATTTCCTTTTGTAATGAAAGCAATTTCCTTTCTACTCACCTGCTAGCTGAATTGTTGAATGAATTTTCCTTTACTTTGTTTTTACCATTTACCATTTGCATCTCAAGATTATGACAGGGTCAATAATGGCAAGGAATAGTAAAAAAAGGGAGTTATGATGAAAGGAAATGGTGGTGGCAGTTTAGTGTCACATCACATATGCGAGCCATCTTTTATTTCAAATTTTAAATCAGCTCAACAAGATTTGCTGATGCAGGCAATCATGGACTGGCATGTGGTAATATATCTGCATCTTTCTTACCCATCGCCCCAACCTAAATTTGGACATGTGTCCACACATGCGAGATGAAAATAGTGATTTGATAGGGGGCTATAAAAATTATGTGAATGTCCATACTAACGTACAATGATTAAAAGAAATGCTCTAAAAGATAATTAAGAATGCAATTAATGCACACATATCTGAATGTGTACAAACATGATTGTGTAGAGGATTCATTTCAATGATCATGGAGAAAGTATTGTTCACCTTTTTAAGGAATAATTTATCAATTAATGATGATGAAGTGGAATGGTATGAGGTGGAATGAAGTGAACAAAGAGAGAGAAAGGTGGTATGAATGGATAGATGGGCGGATGGGTGAAGAAATGGATTTCTACAAAAGTAGAAGTCTTTATTATAACAATTATTTACCTTAATTAGCCAAAAGGAGGGACACTAGGTCCACTGCCTTCGGTTACAAGAACTCTTTGATTGCATGAACTGTTATTGGGTGCTGCATGTTGGATGAATTGTTGCAAGAATTATTCTTTGGAAGTTGGCCTATTATACAATCTAATATGATGCCCATTGAAGAGTAATTTGAATCTGACAGGGTCAATAGTGGTGAGCTGCACAACTCCATTGGGAAAAACCTCAACAACTTCATATGGTCCTAGCCACTTTGTCTATATTTTTCCTGCATTATCTTGATACTGTGTGTCATAAAGCAATGCCTAGTCACCTAGCTGAAATTTCTTCTCTTTGATAAATTTGGCATGCCATTTGACTCTTTGACTTTGCACAACTTCAGTATGGTGCAAGAATATTTTCCTCATTTCATCTAATGCATTTAGCTGCATGATTCTTTCTTTTTGTGACTAAAAAATTTTCATCCCCAACTCTACTGCAGTTTTGAGAGTCTTGTGCTCGAATTCAATGGGCATCATGGTTGTCTTCCCATACAGTAGCTCAAATGGTGTGAAGCCTGTAGTTGTCTTCCAGGTGGTTCTGTAAGCCCAAACTACTTCTAATAAATTTTTTTCCCAATATTTTCTATGAATATCCATTATTTTGGTTAGGATGGCCTCAATCTCTTTGTTTATCACCTCAACTTGTCCATTTTCCTGAGGGTGATAGGGAGTAGACTTTATGTACCTTATATTATATTCATTAACTAGTGTTGCAACAAGTGTTGAGGTAAACTGAGCTCCTTCATCAATTACAATTTTTCTGGGGACTCCATAGCATATGAAAATTTCTTCATAAAGAAACTATGCAATATTTTTGTCTTTTGCATGTTTCATGGCTTTGAATTCTACCCACTTAGTTACATAATCAGTGCATACCAAAATATAAGACTTACTAATTGATAAGGGATTAATGGGTCCCACAAAATCCAATCCCCACTTTTCAAAGGGAGTGACCACTACTTGGGGATAGAGTGGCATCTCATCTGACTTGGTTGGCCTTCCCATCCCTTGGAATCTGTCACATTTCTGTGTATATCTTCCTACATCTTTGTGGAGTGTAGGTCAATAGTATCCTATGTTCAAAATTTTCATTGTTGTCCTTTTGGCTGCAAAATGTCCTCCACATGGTTCATCATGGCATGGATGTAGAATTTCATAGGTCTCATCTTCCCTCACACATCTTCGTATAACATGATCTGGTCCAGTATAAAAAAATCATCCAACTATCCATGAAAAAGGGAAAGATTTTTCAATCAACACCCTTCTCTCTTTTGGAGAGAAGTGAGGAAGAACTCTCCCTATCACAAGGTAATTAACTATGTATGCATACCAAGGTGTTTGCACAGTAATGGATAATAGATGTTCATCAGGAAAGGATTCATCTATGGCTTGACTATTTTTTGATGTGGTCAGTCTTGAAAGAAAATCTGCAACAACGTTGGGCTTCCCTAGTTTATCCACAATAGCTATGTCAAACTCTTGCTTTAACAAAAACCATCTAGCTAATCTTCTTGATATTATGGGTTTATTCATGAGATATCTAATGTCTGCATGATCACTTTACACAAAGATTTGGTAGCCTGTTATATAGTGCCTAAATTTGTTTAGGGAATAGATCACTACCAACATTTATTTCTTTGTTACTGTGTAATTGAATTCAACTCCCTACAATTTTTTACTAAGAAAATAAATGGCATTCTCAATGGCTCCTTCTTTCTATCCTAGGACTGCTCCTATGGCATAATTAGAGGCATCGATATGGATGTGAAAAGGAATTTCCCAATTTGGTCCCTTAAGTACAGGAGCATGATTCAAAGTTGTCTTTAAATCAGAAAATGCTTTATCGTAGCTTTCTATCCAATGGAACCCAAAATTTTTAGTCAGGAGACTATATAGTGGTGCTTCTATTTTTCTAAAATCTTTGATGAAATTCCTATAATATCCTGTATGTCCCAAGAAAATCCTAACATCCTTTTGTTTTGCAAGTAGAGGAAAATTATTAATTACCTCAATTTTTGCAAGATCAACTTGAATTCCATGGTGGGAAATGTAGTGGCCAAGAACCACACTTTCCTACATCATCATGAAGCACTTCTCACTGTTTAAAGATAGATTTTGGTCTTCACATCTCTATAGGAATTTCTTCAAATCTTCTAATGCTTCATCAAAATCAGCACCATAGGTGGTAAAATTGTCCATATAGATTCCCATGCAGTCAAGGGAGATGCCTGAAAATATGCTAATGACTACTCTCAGAAAAGTTGTAGGTGCATTGCATAACCCAAAGGGAAGCATTGAATAGGCATATTTCCCCCATGGAAATCTAAATCTTGTCTTCTCTTGGTCTTCTAGTGCAATTTGAATTTGATTGTAACCACTGAATCCATCAAGAAAAGAAAAGTATTGCTTTCATGCAAGAGAGTCTAGGACTTGATGTACAAAAGGCAAGGGCAAATGGTCCTTCTTAGCAGGAGCATTGAGCTACCTATATTCAACACAAACTTTGCATTTTCCTCCCTTTTCGGGCACAATCACCAATGGAGACACCCATTGGTTGTCAGAGATAGGGTAGATAAATCCTGCATCTAATAAATTTTGCAGCTCCGCTTTGACAATTTCTCTTAATGCAGGGTTGATTCTCCTTTGTGGCTACCTTACAGGTGTACAATAATATTTGATATATATCCTATGAGTGCGGAGATTTGGATCCAATCCCTTGATATCATGATAATCCTAGGAAAATGCATTTTGATGGGCTTTTAGCAAATTTGCCAATGTCAACTATTGTCCCTCACTCAATTTATTGTTGATGTTCAGATATCATCCTTCGAACATCTATACATGTGTAACTAATGCTATCATAGCCACTTCATTAATACAAGGTACCTTAAGTTCACATGGCAACATTGTGTGGAACATACCTATTGTTGTAGGAAGTTTGTCTGCTGCAAAGAGTGGCTGCCAGAAGTTTGTCTACAGAGACAATGGTTGCAGAAAGAGTGGTTGCAGGAAGTCTATTTGCTAGAAGAGCGACTAGGAGAAGATCAGGAAGAACTAACAAAAGTGTTTCCATGAGGTCAGCATGACCAGAACCATGAGCGGGTGATGTCTCTTCTATCTAACAATGGTTTTGAATGATACTAGCTAACACTTCATCTTCATCTTGAAGCTGTAGGAAAGGACTTCTCCCTAGCATCATGAGTTGTGCAGCATAGTTAACATCTTCGGCCTCTTCACCAACATGTGGCCATACATAATTATCCTCATCATGGGATGGTTGAGCAAGAGGATAAATAACAAGATTTTTGGTGTTCCTACTGTGAATGTTGATTCATGTACTGGTCTTTTCCTTTGCAGTTTTTATTCTTTCATGGCTTCGCCTTTGGTTTCGATTTTGTTCATAGATTTTCCGATAGCTTTCCACATGGCATCCTATTAGGGCTTCCCTATGGGATTTTTCTCTTCCCTTTTTCCAAGCTTCAGTTGCTTGCCACATGGCATCCTATTGGGGCTTCTCTTTGGGATGTTGTGCTTTAATTTTGTCGAGCTTTGGTTGCTTTCCATGTGGTGTCCTATCGGAGCTTCTCTTCAAGATGCTTCTCTCTACTTTTTATGAGCTTCGATTTCTTACCATGTGGTTTCCTATCATGGCTTCCCTTTGGATGCTTCTTTTCTCTTTGGTTAGGCTTCGATTAATTACCATGTCACACGTTGCATTGGCCTGTTTTCTATTTGAATGGGGGTGGGATCTTTCCACGTGGCATTTGTTCAAGCATCTGTTCATTTTGCTCGAGGGTTGTTGCCACTATTTCCATTTTGGTGTCGCGTGCCCTTTCTATTTTGGTGTCGTGTGGCCCATCTCTCTTCATAGTTCCCTTGTTGGCATGCGGTTGTTGCTTCTTTCACGTGGATGGATTCACTGGAGCATCTTTTTTGTTGGAGTTTTTAGGCAGTGGGCTGGCTAATTTAAGCAGCCCTTTCTTCATTTTGTTTTTTGTTGTTAGATGGACAAAATTTCCTAAGCATTGGGAATTAGTCTTTGTAGTGTTCGCTTTAAATCTAAACTCGCAGACTGTCCCATTCTTTTCGACCTCTCTATTTTCAAGCATTTGATAGGACATTAAACTGTGCTTGCATTTTTTAAAGCATTTGAACATCTGCTCCAAGATTTTATAATCTTATGTAGCCTAGTGTAATACAAATCATGTTGTTACTCTTTTGTGTTAGCTTATGTTGTATGGGTTACAATATGAAAATGGTTTGTGGTTCTTATGTTTGCAGTGCTTGGAATTGTCTATTTGATAGATGCTAATTACTACCCGAGCCTTTGTTTCAGCATTGTGCTTACTTATCTCATTACAGGTCTGGCGCATCGCCAAAGTTTAGATCTCTTTTATTTTATGTTTGTCTTCATTCCCTTTTATCTCCCCCATTAAGAAAATTGAAGAGCTAGCTTCGATAAAATCTCAGAGGTCACTTAGCTATGCACACAGTTCCCCCAATAACTAAGTTTCCCATAAGGCTATTGCCTACAAAATTTTTCATCAACGGTTCTTTCTTCTGGAACACCCAATGGGATGAACTAAAATGCATGCCCATCACTAGGTCCATCACTAGGTCTCAAACTGCAAGAATTCCTGGCCTACTTGTACCACCACTAGTTTCAATCAAGGTGAGAGGTCAGTAGGCTAACACATCAACTCTGACTCCTCCTCTGCCCCTTTTGTAAATGGCTATAAATTTTTTAGCCTAGGATGTTGGTAGTCCTTTGATAGCCCATGTACCACCTGTAGTGTGGGCTCCAATCCAAAATTCCTCTTTAAAGGTTGTCCCAAAATTCACTGGGGATGATTCAAAAACTCTAGCGGAACACTTGCAAGATGTGGCTGATGTATGTATGGTCCATGGCATTACTAACTAGAATGTGGCTTTGTAGCTACTTGTAGCCTCTTTCAGAGGGAAGGCATTGGGCTAGTATCATACTCTTCCGACTAATACAATTGGCACTTGGGATCAACTCGAAAATCCTTTCTATGAGTGCTTCTCAAATAATGGCAATAGATGTTCACTATATCACCAACTGGCTCATTAAAGCAGGGTCCTCATGAAGATTTGACCAATTTCAATGATCGGTTTCATTCGACTTGGTAGAGGGTCCGCGTTGGCAGTCAACCACCTTTGGATCTGGTGTTCATGTTCTATTTGAAGTCTATAAATGATGATATTTTTGTGATGCTACAATCTCTTGGTGGGAATACCTTACTTGATGCATATAGCCTTTCAATCACCATGATGAACAATATTATTGAAGCCAAAAATTTGGTAACACGACCTATCATGCCATTATTCCTGGAATCGACTATAGTAGAACTAGAGGTAGCTTCAACCAGTGCTCCCACGCCCCCACAGTCTATGTATGTGTACCTAGGAATGACGTCAAGCTTAGCTCTAGTGCCTAACCCCCTAGCGACTAAGGTGAACGACATCAGGGAGTAGTTGTGAACCGTGAAAAATGAGTTAACTAGTATGAAGTGAAAACAATATACCTACCAAAAGCCTTCTTACCAAAACTACCAAAGTGGGAAACCTCCTTTTCAACATAATCAATGGCAAGATAGATTGTGCAGTAATACCCAAGTTGAACATAGCCATGAGATCTGGCCCATGACTATGCCGATGCAAACTATCCATCCTAGTTCTAGTAAAGAGCTGGTAGCAGGACAAAATAATCTTGTTGAGGAGATTAATCCATGGTGCTTCCCTTGAAATGATGCACACATGCCCCAAAATTTTCTGCGAGGTAATTTACAACAAAAGATAGCAGAGAAACATAGTCAAGGCATCATGCTTGATTCTGAAGGTTATGCATTTGCCTCTCAGCAAATGGAGAACGTAGTTCTCACTTCTCAAATTCAAGGAATGTCTATACAGGAAGAGCTAGAGATAGCTACTGATCAAGCAGTCTTTTCTTGGATGGAAGAAGAGGAGTTGGCATACCCGAATGACATTCTGGTGACCCAAGAACTGCAAGTACAATTAGATTACAATACTCATTCCAAGTGGAGGCTCACTGGAGAATTCAATTCCTTGCAAACTAAAGGGTAAGCTAATCCAACACCCAGTCCATCAGTGACTGTATCATCAGTTCTGCAGTAGTTTGGGGCCACTTTTCCAAGTCCCAAGAATCCACCTCCTCTGAAAGTGAAAGCTCCCATGGCCATCAGGACAGTTGCCAAATAGCTGAATGCACTAGCTGCGAGGCAGAAGGAGCCAACTACCATAGCTCATCAGTCACAAACATCATTAAACATGGTGGAAAAACTAAAGAAATATTCTACTAATGTTTCTTTGTGTGATATCTTGGCCATCCCGAAGCAAAAGATGCTATTACAAAAGGCATTATTGGGAGAAGAGGACATGAAGATGCTCAAGCAACCCTCAAAAGATAAGACAATCAATCTAGGCCTGAAAAGAATTTTGGCAAATCAATTAGTAGAAAAGCAGGTTAGAAAAGAGGGTAAGCCTAAACCCAAGCCTTTCTTTCTAACACTTATCATTTGTAAAAACTACTAAATAATTGTATGGTTGACTTTGGTGCTAGCACCACCATCATGCCCAAGAAAGTAGCTGATTCTTTGGGACTCAAATACGAGCCTCTCAAGAAGGGAGTCATGCAACTTGATGGGAACAAGGTTGAAACCGTCAAAGTAATCAAAGGATTGTCTATGACACTATTTACTTGCCCCAACATTATTATGAACCAAGACACTGTGCTCATTGCCATCCCTCCTATGTTCATGATATGTCTGTCTAGAGAATTCACTACAAATATTGGAGGTTACCTCTCTTTGGACTGGTTGCACCTAATCCTAAGAAGCAAACATGCAACTAAGATGAAGATATTGTTAGAAACTTTACATTTTGAGCATGTGGCTCATGAAGCCATGATCAATTTTGAGGCAGCACATACCTCAATTACCCGAGAAGAGATTCTCAATGCCGAGCTTCTTGAGGATGAAGAAGCAAGTAGTTCTCGAACTGAAAATGAAGAAGCTCTCTTGAATGAATTTATAAGAACATACCCTTTTGGAAACTATCATGCAACTGGGCTAGGAACATACGTCATACTTGAGGAGGATTAGATTATTCCCATAGTGACTAAAGAGTCTGAGAGTGAAGGGACCTCAAAGTTATGGACCTTGCACTTTGATGGAGAAATATGTAGAGTAGGAGTCAATGTCGGAATATGTTTGGTATCTCTATCCAAAGAAAAGACCTTAAGGTCATACCATTTCTAGTTCATGTGCTCGAAGAATGAAGTAGAGTATGAGGGCCTTGTCCATTACTTGAGTTTAGCGAAACAAATGGGTGCAAAGAAAATACAGGTTCTCAAAGATTCAGAATTGGTGGTTAACCAAATATGAGGGCTTTCAGCCACCAAGAATTTTTGGATGTGATCATACTAACATAGGGTCTGGGACCTGATTGAAGGCTTCAAGGCATTCGACATCTAAGTCATACCTAGAGGGAAGAACTCTGAAGCAGACCGAATGGTGACTGTTAGATCTTAGTTTGAGCTAGCTTTTGAGTTAATTGCTAAAAAACATTTAGTGTGAGTGATTGTGTGGCCTAGAGTCCCAAATAATGATCAAAACTAGCAAGTGTTTGATAGTGATTTTCATATCGCATCATTTCTCCAATTGTCCAGAGAATTTTTCGACTAATTACAATGAAATATTGTTAAGGCCTATGAAGATCAAGTGGTCTAGCTTAAGTCAAACAAGCTTCTAAGAGGTTTGGTTACTCTCAAGAGTCTATTTGATTCCAATGATGTGAGAAATGACAAGAGAAGGTTTGTAGCTAATAAAGGCAATTACACCTATTTGCACATTAGATGAGATAAAAATATTAAGGTCGGAAAAGGAGTCTCGTAGAAGAATAAAGGTCAAAATATTTTTGCGAGAAGTATCCGAGTGTGGTAGCATAGTCATATGATTATCTTAAGGGATATGATCTCAGGATTATCCAACACACCATTGAGCTACTAGAAGGAGAAAAACCCATGCATCAAAAGAAGAGGCTGGTAAATCCAAAGATCGAGTCATTAATGGCTCAGGAATTCAAGAAGTTGATTGAATCCTGGATAGTGTTCCCAATCAAGCACAATACTTGGGTGTCTAACTTGGTACTAGTCTAGAAGAAGAATGATAATATATGATTCTGTGTTGACTTCCAAGACCTAAATAGGGTGTCTTTAAAGGACCACTACTCTCTGCCTTCCATGGAGGTAATTTTGCAAATAGTTGTTGGTTTCGAGATGTTTTCAATGTTAGATGGTTTCTCCGGCTACAATCAAATTTGGGTGAAGGAGGAGGACCGGCACAAAATGACATTTACCACCAAGTGGGGAACATATGATTATGCTAAAATTCCCTTTGGATTTTCAAATTTCAGAGCCACTTTCCAACGAGCTATGGATATTGCTTTCAAGGATTTGATAAATAAGATCATTCTTATTTATCTAGATGACCTGACTATTTTTTCAAAATCTGTTGAGGATCATTTTTCTCATCTCGAGCTTGTCTTCCAGAATAGCTAGGAGTTGAGGATTTCTCTGAACATGAAGAAATGTTTGTTTGGGGTCCCACAAGGGAAGTTGTTGGGCTATGTCATCTCAAAGGAAGGTATTGGCATCGACCCGAAAAGGGTTAAAGCGATCAAAGAACTTACTTTGCCTGTCAACAAAAAAGGAGTTCAATATTTTTTGGGCAAGGTTAACTTTATCAGTTAGTTCATACTGGATTTTGCAAGGATTGTTCAGCCCATCACATTGATGTTGAAAAAGGACCAAGCTTTTAAGTGGACAGTGGCAGCCAAAAAATCTTTCAAATAGATTATAAAAGTCATCTCTTTTGCCCCCGTGTTGGTTAATTTGGATTTGTCGAAAGACTTCCTCATGTACTTCTTTGGTGGTAGCATGAGTATCACTACTATCTTGATGCAGAGAGATGATGAATATAAAAGAGAACTACCCATCTCCTTCTATTCGCACACTCTAAAAGATTATGAAGTGAAGTAAAAATTTGTGGAGAAGCAAGATTTTTCTATTGTAAAGGGGTTGAACAAGTTCTGACACCTCATATCGAGCAACAAGGTGATTGTTTATGTGTCACAACCTAGCGTGTGTGAATATATTATGGAAGGTGAGATCATTGAGAAGTAGACTAATTGGATAACCAATATTCTAGAGTATGACATCGAGATCAAGCTAGTCAAGACTGTGAAATGGAAGGGACTGTGTGAATATTTGGCTAGAAACAACAAAGCAATGACTGAGGTTGAAGTATCAAAACCCATGTTATTGAATGAAGAGAGTTCCACAGATGATTGGCTAGATGAAAAAATTAATTTCATGCAAACAAGAAGGTACTCAACCGACCTCCCCTCATTTAAAAGGCATTTTTATCGACTGCAAAATAATGGCTATGTACTCTTGGAGGGAGTTCTTTTCAAGAGAAACTCAATGGTGTCTTGTTAAGGTGTGTGACACAAGAGCAAGAAAAAATGATTTTGGATCAGTACCACAATGGCCCAGCCGGCGGACAATTTTCAGCAAAAACTATTGCAATCAAGATTGTGCATGTTGGTTATTTATGGACGACATTATTTAAAGACTCGTATTCATTGGTGAGGTCTTGCTCAATGGGGCCTCAAATTTATTGGCATGATCAACCCAGTTTCATTAGCCGAACATAGATGGATCTTGATGACCACTGACTATTTCGCTAGGTGGATTGAAGTTGTACCTTTGAAAAATGCAACCGAGGTAGAAATTGTGAACTTCTTGGAAGAACTAGTAGCTAGGTTTGGCCCACCAAAGATAATTATCTTAGATAATGCCAGAGCATTTCTCGGCTCCAAAGTCAACCATTTTTCACTGCAATATGGAGTCTTCCTAAAGACATCCTCCAACTACTACCCACAAAGAAATGGCCTTATTGAATCTACGAACAAGGATCTTCTCTGGCTGATCAAGAGGATAGGTTCAGAACATCAAAGGCAGTGGAATAAGCACCGTCACACAACACTATGGGCAGACTATATTACACCCAAGAAAATATTGAAAAAATATCCTTATGAGATAGTATATGGGAAGGAGGCATTGTTTCCCATCTCTATGGAAATTCTTGCAATCTAGTTACTCAAGTCTTTTGAGATTGAGCAAAATGGAGCGATGGAGGTGAGGTTGGTAGAATTGCTTGAGGTTTAGGAGACACAAGAGCACACTCTTGAGGAAATGACTAACTACCTTTAGGTGGTAAAGAAATGGTTCAACAAGAAAACATCTGACTAGGGTCTGTAATGTGGAGACTTCGTGCTTAAATTCAATGAGCATGGAGAAAACCCTGAACATCATGGTAAGTTTGATAGTCTCTAGGAAGGACCATTCAAAATCACATAGTGCAAGAAACACAACTCATTTGAGTTGGAAAGATCAAAGGGCAAGGCCTTGGGTATTCCATTTAATAGAATACACCTCAAGAATTTCAATTAAGTTAGCTTTTGCAGTGGGTGTGTAAATATGTATATATTTTCCTTGCTTTGTTTGTTTTGAGTCATTCTCAGTGCTTCCTTAAATCAACAACCATATTGATGCAAGGGAATGAGATAAAATGAAGAAAAACCAAATATTTTGAGATTATCATTTTGCAAGTGAAATGCCCCTGTGAGTCACCAAGTTGTGAATGTTTATTCACATACCGCTCTTTTCCTTCATGGTTTTTCTTCATTCGCAGCTTCACCTTTGGTTTTGATGTCGCTCGCAGATTTTCCAGTAGCTTTCCACTTGGCATATTATCAGGGCTTCCCTATGGGACATTGGTCTTCCCTTTTTCTGAGCTACAGTTGCTTGCCACAAAATCCTATCAGGGCTTCCCTTTGGGACATTGCACTTTACTTTTGTCAAGCTATGATTTCTTTCCACATGGTGTCCTATCAGAGCTTCTCATCGAGATGCTTCACTTTAATTTTTCCAAGCTCCAATTTCTTACCATGTGGTGTCCTATCGGGGCTTCCCTTCAAATTCTTCTTTTCTTGTTGGCTAGGCTTTGGTTGCTTGCCATGTTGCACGTTGCATCGACTTGTTTTCTGTTTGGATGGGGGAAAAAGCTTTCTATGTGGTGTTTGTTTGGGCATCTATTATTTTTTCTCGAGGGTTGTTGCAACCGTTTCCATTTTGGTTCCTGATGCCCTTTCTATCTTGTTGTCATGTGGCCCATTTCTCTTCAGAGTGCCCTTGCCAGCATGTGGTTGGCTTCATTGGAGCATCTTTTTTGTTGGAGTTTTCAGGTGGTGGGTGGGCTAATTTAAGAAACCCTTTCTTCATTTTTTTTTTGTTGTTAGATGGAAATTTTTTCTTGAGCTTTGGGAATTATCCTTTGTAGTGTTCAATTTAAATCTGAACTCACAGATTGTGCCATTCTTTCTGGCCTCTCTGTTTTCAAGAATTTGATAGGACATAAAATTGTGCTCACATTTTCTGAAGCATTCAAACCTATTCCAAGATTTTATAATCTTATGTAGCCTAGTGTAATATAAATCATGTTGTTACTCTTTTTCTTTAGCTTATGTTGTATGGGTTATATTATGCAAATAGTTTGAGGTTCTTATGTTTGCAGTGTTGGGAATTGTCTATTTGATATATGCTAATTACTACCTGAGCCTTTGTTTCAGTATTGTGCTTACTTATCTCATTATAGGTCTAACACATCGCCTTAGTTTAGATCTATTTATTTTATGTTTTTATTCGTTCCATTTTCTCTCCCCCATTAAGAAAAATGAAGAGCCAACTTCGATAAAATCCCGGAGGTCACTTAGTTATGCGCACAAGTCCCCCAATAACTAAGTTTCCAATAAGGTTGTTGCCTACAAAATTTTGCATCAACACCTACCATCATAAATGGTCATGTCACCTAACTGATTTCCAATATAAGAATTTGTAGTTGTTAACCATGGCCTACCAAGGATAATGGGATACCCACCTAGTGTAGCTTTCAGAGAAAGAACCATGAAGTCAGCTGGATACTCCCAAGATTATAGAATCACCACAATGTATTTTACTATGTCATCAGGCTTGATAGTGGAAAAATCAATAAGTTGTAGGACAGTAGGTGTGGATCTCATGCTTGCAATATTTAGTTGTTGTAGGATGTCTTTAGTCATCACATTGATTGTTTCACCCAAGTCAATCAAATCATTCTCTATGTTTATCCCATTTATAATAACTTCAACCATAGGACTACTTGGATCATTGTACTTGGGGATAGTTACTTTTCCAAGCATGATGTCAGCCAATTGGCTCACTACATGAACTGTAGTTGGGTCCTTCTTTTTCTTGCCTAGTTTCTTGAGGCACGTTTCTTTAATTGCCTTTCCATATATACGAGCATCTTTAATGGCATAGAATAGAGGTATCTAGACACATATTTGCTTCAGTTGGTTTAGAATATCAAAAATAGTTTCCTCCTTGTCTTATTTTTGTTTGGAAACTTCCAATCTCTAGAGGAATGGTGGTTCTTGTGTTGTTTGCTTAGATGGAACTCGTTCAATTTTTTTAGGTGCACAAGGTTGAATGGGATTGGTTAGAGATTATTCTTTCTCTTCCACATGAATCTCAATGATAATGGGGGTGGAAGGAGCTGACAAGATAGTTCTTGAAAGTAGACGTATGTCACTTAAGCTCACAACATATGGAGGAAATTGATTTGGATCAACTAAATATACAGGTTGTTGTTGTGGTTTATTATTTGAGTTGGGTGTGGGTTGGATTGGTAACTGAGTAGGTTTGGGAACATTTTCACTTGGATTAGTAGGAGGAGGAATTATAGAAGGTTTTTGGGGTTGAGAAGATGGTTGCATTTTGCTAGTTGTCTAGTTTGGCCATTACTGGTCACCTCTCCATTGAGATGTTTGCTTCCAGTTTTCTAGAGGTGGTTGTCAAGGTCCTTGAAACTACTTCCAATTCCCCTATTGTTGTTGCTACTGAGGTTAGGAATTTTTATAATTGGACCAAGCATTTGGAGTTTTACCTAAAGACTGTGGTGGATATCCTCCATAGTTGGATGGATAGGGGGTTTCCACTGGTTACCAGATGAATACAAATTAAAATATGGCCCAAAAAAGATAGTGGATCCAGTGGCATACCTTGTCTTGAAGCCCATGGCCTTTTCTATGAAACAAAGTAGACATGGTCTTCCTCAGTTTGAATTGGTTTGAACTTAGGTGGAATCTTCTTGCTATCAATGTTAGTTATCACCTTACATATGTAGTCCTTCTTATTTTGTTTACAATGAGGGCAATATTTTGTCAACATTTCCTCTACCTCCTCATGTTTCTTCTTAGGTTGAAGTGTATCCAACTGAGTAGCTAGATTGTTGATTATATCCTGCTTGAAATCTGCCTACGAATTAGTAATCTCCATCCTTGAGACTCCACTGGTGGATGACTTGCCCATAGAGGATTGGTAAGCTCTTCCTTTCTTTGAAGTTTCCCTATAATAGTTCTTGCATAATGTCTTGATATCCTCCCAAGGGAATTGAGTGATATCTCCTCCTTCCATTAGGTCGAAGGCATTAGTGTAGCTTTCACTAATTCCTCTTAGGAAAAGCAATGTTTGTGAGTCTTCATTGAGTGTATGATGTGAAGATTTCTACAGACAAAACATAAATCTTGAAATGAAATCCTCCAGGCTCTCATCTTCCTTTTGTCACATTCTAAAAATGTCACCTCCTCTCATATCACTACCCCTGCAATACTCCTTAATTTTTTCAAGTAAATTTGTCTTCATATCTTCCCAAGTCATCACAATGTTTCTATCAAGGCCCATAAACCATCTCAATGTAGCTTCTTTCAAAGTGGTAGGAAATAGATTATTTTTGTGGGCATCAGTGGTATAGTAATAGCTTCTACAAATTATATCAAACTCAAACAAGAATGTATCAGGATATTTTGTGACAATTCCATAGAACTTAGGAATGACTGAAGCAGGGATATTTTTGGGTTATCTACTTCATTTTGTTGAGTAATGGGAAAAGGAAAAGTTGGTTGGTTCTCCCTGTTAGGCTTGTTTCCATTTTTATGAGCCATGAATTCTTGATGAAGTTCCGAAATAGAGGGTTCTTCAACTAGATTTTTTTCTTTAAGGGAAAATTTAGAACTAGTCAAGTCAGGGAATATATCAGCAAAGGGGTGTGGCTCTTCTTCTTCATTTTTGGGTAGATTTGGAAGTTCTACTAGCTAAAATGGCTTTGGATTATTAGGAAGGAATCTCACATAAGAATCTCTTCTTCTTCAATGCATGCGGTATCATATCAGTATCAACCAACTCACACAAAGAATGCATGGGAAAAATAGTGTATCATAACTTCTAACACTAAGAGAAAATTCCAGAAATAATTTAGTAGAAAAACTATCAATGACTCCAAAGGACTTCCTAGTTTGACATAGTCCCCAACAACGTCGCCAAGAATGTCGGCCCCCTACAATGATTTCAATAACTAAGCCTTTACAACCATGATTCAAAGATTGGACATTTGACCGAAATAGCCATTTTAACCATCATGAAGGTGCATTTAAATTGTCAACCGAGGGAAGTGAACTTGAAATGGGTCAGAACAATATGTGCACTAGGAACTTCAAAGTAGTCATCTTCATTCTACAACTAAGAGAGAATTATTACCAAAATTAACTTGCATGGAAAGAAACAAAGTAAATGTTGAACATTACTCAAAAATTAAACTTAAACTGAACATGCATGACATAAATGAAAATCTAAGCAACAAAGATGAAACTACTTTGCTCGCTTTGGCTGCAGGAATAGTCATAAAATGAAATTCTAGTGGTTGCACAAACAGTCGGTGCCAGATTCTTAACTAAGGACCAAAAAAAAGCTAATAATAATCTAACTAAACTAAAGGAATAGATTACTCACCAAGTGGGCCCCCTTGGATGAGTATCCTCTAAAACTAATGCAAACTCAGATACCCAACTCAGAATCTCATTTTCATTCATTGGAAAGTGAAAATACAAAAGAGTATGCTTGATTATCAAATTGTATAATATCTTGGAAATCAACCCCTAAAGAAGGAGGATCCGAACCTTATTTATCAACCAAATAGGGTAGTCAAATCCCACTAACTAAGAAGACACCATTAGAGAAAGAAGAGAAAAGATTGGAAGAGCAGTTACACATTTAGGGGAATATGTTCAGACATGCATGTCCAAATGTGGACTCAACCACTGTAGTAATGACCACATTGCTCAATGTCATTAAAGATCGACATAAGGCGGTTACATGCGGCTGAAATGGGAATCTCCTATCATCATCCTCAATTGACCTTTATGTGTTTCCTCTATGTGACCAACTAGTGGTCGTATTTCTCAACTTAGTATTCTCAATCATGTATGCATGGAAATGTTAATACACATAATAATTGCATAGGTATAACCACCTTAAATAAAATTCACTAACCCCATGCAAGATTAATATAGATAGTCCACATAATAGGTTAATATCATTAAAACTATCAAAAATGGAATTAAACCCAAACGTCTTATGGTTTGAGAGAAACTATATAAAAGTATCAACATGTAATATCAAAGTCCATGGTAAATTCAACAAATAAACTATAGATTCTACCCATAACTAGACAAAAAATTAGACTCATAAGTGTTTAGGTTTTAGGGTTTAAGGTATAGGGTTAGGGCTAATGTATAGGATTGAAAGTATAGGGAATTATGGTGAAACTTCATATCACACAAAAAAGAAGACATACATATCAGTTACAAGATTTCATATTTTCTCGAAGAAAGTTCTCATCAATGTAGGTCAACCCAACCCCTATTGACACATGATGACACTAAAATAACCTTTACAAATTCAACTTTTCATAACATGACCGCACTTTGAAAAAGTTGAAATTTTGTCATTTTAGAGCAAGACAAAACTTGCTTGTATTATATCTGAGCATGTTTTGGCTTGATCTAAAAATGGTAAAAAAAGGTAGGACACTCATGATCCAGGCCCAAATTCTCCATTATTCTCCTTCTTTTATGCATTATCCAGCAAAAACATACTTTTTCATGTTGTTGGGGAAAGAACGTGCAATTTTTACACATTCCCCACTTTTGCACCACCTTTTTCTAGTTTTCTAACTTAGGAAGGAGGAATAACAGATTTTTTATGTCAAATTTGATTATATGAACTCAAATTTTCATATTTGAAGTGTTGCAATGTTAGTCATAACTTTATTGTTATAATTTCACATTGTAGATTGTTTAATTCTATAGTTTATAGTAATTCTATTAGATTTATATAGAAATGAACATTGAAAAGGAAGTAAGTTCATGAAAAGATCAAATTCTTGAGGAGTTTGATATGAGAAGAAAAACAAACTATACATAACTGGGTAGTTTCTCAAATTGAATCTTTGATTTTAAGTTATGTCAAGTCTTTATACATGTGCTTCATATTTTCCTTCTTTCTCTTATGTTTCTTTATCAATTCTTATCATACATGCTCAATATAATGATTTTATTTTGTTATCATGTTGATTTTGGGATTATATTTTGTTAAGTATTCAAAATTATGAGTGCTCTACTTAGCCTTAATCAAACGCATTAGATTTTGCTAAGGGATTAGATTAGTTTTTGTTAATATAATCAAATGCATCATATTAATCATGCCTTTAACTTCATTAGGTCTTTCAAAATTGTCTTAGGATAGTCATAGCTTCATTGGGACTATCATAACTTCATTATGGCAGTTGTAGTGAAACTATGAACTTAACATTCCTTCTAATTACAGTATTTTTGTGATAGGGTTATACAATTTTATGCCTTGGACTATTTAGTGTAGTTCTTGAATATGCACTTTCTTCTTCTATAATCTAATTTATGCATTCTTTCCTTTGTCACAAATGCATATTCCATGTATCATATAAAATTTGAAGTGCTTTATGCTTCATTTGCATTTTTTCCATGCTTCTTGTGAAATCATGTGACACACAACCTTTGTGGGACATATATCTAGAAACTATAGTATTGTTGCAAAAAATCCAAATTAATAATCATTTGGAATCCCCTTAACCTTCAACATATTTCTTGAAATATCCATGATGGTCTTATTCTTTGTATTTGCTACAATATCTTTTTTTAAGTATCACTAGTTGTAAACTCTCTATTAATGCTTTTAGCTATAGTCATTAATTAGGGTCATACAATATTGATTTTTGTTTAGAGTGAGTTTTATTGGGGTCACACAAGTCTAAATGCATTAAATCTAATGCTACTTTTTTTCTTGTAGAATTCCTTAATTGAAAGGTTGTCTATGTTATTTACCTAAAATACAAACATTATATTTTCTCTTAGACTCCACTATAGTTGGTAACCCCTAACCATATCCTTCTTGGATAAAAAAATAATCCCAAAATAACTTTAATCTGAATACCATAAATGTCAAAGACTAGAATACACTTCCCATTTTTCAAAGATAATGCACTTCTTTATTTTTTGTCAACACTTTCTAGCCTTTTCAGACTAGTAGTCAAAAACTTAATAAATTATGTTTTATGTTTAGAGAATAATATTATTGTTCC
Organism: Sequoiadendron giganteum; assembly: GCA_007115665.2. NCBI lineage: Eukaryota > Viridiplantae > Streptophyta > Pinopsida > Cupressales > Cupressaceae > Sequoiadendron > Sequoiadendron giganteum. The sequence goes on from CM021108.1 coordinate 268,385,017, forward strand.
CAATTTTTATCAAACTAAATACTTTTATAATGAATGTAAATATGTTTCATTTCCACTCATATGATTGCAACACCCACTATCTAGGTACCAAAATTTATTAATGTCTACACCTCTTATGTTGGTTTGATCTTTGGGGAAGAAGGGCTAACCTTATTTAGGAATTACTTGTGGGTTTGAAGTGAAATAATCAAATCATCTATTGCCATCTTTAAGAGTTATGTAATATCTTCTATTGCAATGACTATTGGGTCAAATATTATAGGAAAAATCCTAAGGATATTCTCAACAATCATCTTCTCTTTTATAGCTTCATCATTAATCCTTGACTAATATATTAATGTGGAAAAACATTTGGAATTCTAAAATGGAGTCATTAAATTAAAGTCCTAATGAATCCATGACAATCATAGCTTCATTGGGAGTATCGTAAGTCCATTAGGATAGTCCTAATGAATGTAGGACAACCATAGGCTCATTATGAATGCTAATTCATTACAACTTGTCCCTCCTCATGATTTTTGCTACCCTCTTCATGCACAAACTTAAGAATCAATAAAAATTTCCTTTGTTTCATATTCCTTCATGCCCTTCCCCATGAAATTTGCTTCCCTCTTCATGCACAAACTTGAGAATTGATAAAAATTACCTTAGTTTCATATTCCTTGCTACCCCTCCTCATGCCCTTTATTTCCCTCTTCATGCACTTTGCTACCCATCCTCGGGCCTCTTTTGGACTGTCATATATTGTGTGTATCATAATTTCATGACTAATTTCAAATTTTTGTAAGACATTTCTTTACTCTATAGTACTATGGTGGAACTACTATTTATCTATTTTTCATACTATAGATAAAATTCTTCTTCATGCTGAGAAAATGATCAAGGATTCCTCTAATACAGGATGAGCAAGAAGCTAAGAATGCAAAGAAAAGAGAAACAATGAGGAAACTTCATGAAAAGAGGAAATTCAACACGATAGAAGAAGACATGTCAATTGAAGAGGAACATGAACCATTAATGACAGATATGGTATTTACGGCACAAAGGGAATGAATGAAAAACCTTCATATAATGAGAGATTTGAATCCTATAGTTAGAGACACATCCTCTACCATAAGTAAAGATGGAGGGACACCATCTACCACATCTCAAGTTGAAAGTACACCATCACTCACATGTGAAGGAGGAACACCATCTTTCCCATCTCAAATTCAAGTTACTCCATCTATCCCATCTCATTTAAATATTGATGAAATTCCCAATGTTAAGGAAAATTTACCTTTGAGAACACCTCCTAGAATTTTGTGTAGAAAGCCCAATTTTTTGATCGATATTGATGAGAATATTTTGCAACCAATGGAAGATAAGATTCCAAAACATACTTGCAGAATATATTCTAATAATATTTGGATATTTTTATTTGAAAAATTAAATGAAATCAGAAGATGCCAACTATTTGTTCAAATTATGAGAAATCTAAAGTATAGGTCCATTATGAAAATTCTTGGGCTGAGAACATCAAAAGCTTCAAGTGACAAATATATTTTGATGAATATAATGACTGAATATGAGAGTGGGTACTCACACAAAAAGGATATTAATGTCACATGATGTGTCATTACATCAACAATAGTATGCAATCAAATGAAGAAAGCTTGTCTCATTAGAAAGACAAGTCAAACATTGAGAATAAATAGAAAAAAATTATTGAGTCATTGGAAGGCTCCAAATAATTGAGGACATTAATGAAAATGAATTATGGGCATTCTCGAGGAGACTACCATGAAAAGATAAACCAATTGTTGAAGCATTGAGATCCTTGATTTAATACTTTTGGAAGAATAACACAAGGGTATCTCTGAATCAAAGGTATGTGGTAAGAAGGAGAATTGGTAGTTGAAAACATGAGCCGCATCCAAAGAATTTTTTGGATATGACTCAAACACAATTTTTTGGTAAATTTCTAGAGATGTATCCTCAAGTTAAATGTTTTTCAATAATTTTTGAAATGTTAAAGCCTTTCTATGTCAAAATAAATCACACATGTACTATTTTTTTTTGTAAAGTACATATTGATTTTTCTAACCATTTTTATGTTTATCAATCTATATGTTTAGATTTGCATACTAACAATATTTTATAGGAGTATGGCATACATGTACCACATACATCCTCAAGAAACTTCATATCAACAATTCTATGTGAAAGAGAGGAAGGTAAATTATTCTTGGATGACACATGTCAACATTGTGGTGGCTTGTAACATAAGACAATATATGAACATATGAAAGTACACATTCAGTTGGAAATGGACTAGTAGAATTCGGTAAGTAAAAGACAATGGCCTACAATACTAAAGGCAGTAAAGAAGTAAAAAGGTGTGATTTGGTTATTCAAAGTATTCCAGTGTATCAATTTATGTCTATATTTTGTGATAGTATAGTTTATGATTATGCAACACATACCCATAAAACTTGATGGTTGGACTTGCAATTCAAGTTATGCGATGACACGTTTCCACTTGGTAGCATTTTTTCAATTGTCAAATTTGTGGAGAACTATAGATTACAACCACAACACGAGGTGCAATCAAAGTATAACAACTCCACACAAGTTGGTATATTTTTGCACATAGCATTCATTCAAGGCAGTGAAAGTATAGAGGATGACAAATAGATCATAAAGGAGTATCATTTATATATCAGTGATGATCACATACATTCTACAAAGTTTATTCAAGGTTGCTTCCACATCTTCTACCATGGTTTTTCTAGAAGATCCATATCATTCTGTCTAAATATCATATGGTCAGACAATTATACATCATAATTCAAGAACTCGTGGATTTTCTATTGGTTGAAAAAGATGCATAAAACTATAAGTGTTCAACATATGTGGAACTTTTGCGAGGATGAGCATGATGGGATAGTAGCATGTATCAAAAGAGCCATAGCATGATAAGAGTTAAAGTATAAATATAATGCAAAGTTGACATATGTGAAATCAATAATAGAGTGGTGTAATGCTTCAATGGGTCCAAGTAATGAAGGTATATCTTTAGTTTGTAGATTTTTTTGGTTGATAGATGATACTAACATTACAAAATATGAGGATTGTTTTACACTAACAATATCAAGTGATCTACACTCTTTCAAAATATCTAATGCAAATTCATGGAGTATCCATACGCACAAGATAGCACAATTTTTTTCTTCATGTATAGTTCAAGCTTCAAATGAGTTTGTCAAAGGAGTGGGTTTAAAAATGGTGGTTAAGTTGTATAAGCCCACTTGACATGTACCAGATCTTGACAGAACTACAACTGACACATATGAAATCATCGATTGAATTTGATCACATATCACATCTAGCTCAACCAAGAAATATATCTACTTTCATAGATTTTGAAATTCATAATGTTATCTTACCTTGTAGTGTTTTTGTAATGTTGACTAACTTCATCTAATTTGATGCACATATTAATGTAGGGCATGTTTATGCAGTTATTGTAGGTGAAGGCAATGAAGAGGGAAAATTCTTACTTGTGTCATTGTATTGAGGCCAAAAATAAATTAGAGGCCCTAGTTACAGATGGGGAAAACATCAAATACCCTATAGGCTTGGCGATTGTTACTATAACATGGATGAGAAGGTACCTAGTTAGAGTGTTGGTATTTTTTTTATTTTAGGAATTTGACACACATCAAAAGATTCTTCATTACTCAAAAATTCCATGGAATCCAATGTTCATTTGATCAAATATGAGGGTATACCTTTGAATAAGAACTTGTGGGAGCTGCATGAGTTTGACTATGAGGCAATACTTGACATAATAAAGAGTATAGAAAACACAGATGGTTCATTGGATTAATGTGTATGCACATTGAATTTGTAAACTCATGCTATGAGGCATTCTTTCATAGATTTAACGCAATTAATATATTTCATTTTTTATATTAATCATGAGGGTAAAAGCACAAAGTTGTGTCACACTTTCAGCCAACATATCATCACAACTAAATTTAAGTATTTCTAACTAAAATCAATTTTGGTCAAACGTATGACCTAGTAAGATTCATTATAGCTAAGTTAGATACTTCCAAAATTTATTCAACTAAAATTGTTGGCTAAAAATATATGGAGCACCACTTTGAGTCCAATTTACCAAAAAAAAAAAAAAAATTTGAAAAACTTGAAGTTTTAATAACTCCTCCTCATGTAAATAACATTTTTTTTAAAATGTAAAAATACCCTTTTGTAGATCCATAAGTGTAGTTTTCAAAAATATATTTATTTTAAAGGTTTAATTATTATTATTATTATTATTTTTATTTATACTAAAAGTAGGTTATCAGCAAAAAATATTAGGTTGATTACCATGCCAAGGAAAAATGCTAAAACTTATTAAAAAAAATTGAAAAAAATATGATGCACTAGATAAAAGAATCTATTTCAAGATGGTATAATTTTTTTTTCATTTTAGATAAATATTTAATATGAATGTTGACATCCGATGGAAATAGTTATTTTTATTCATGAACATTTTAACACTTATATGCAAATATATATTTATCAAAATTGGAATAAAATATATCCATGCACTAAAGTTTCAAGTTATAAATACACATAAAAATTTTGAAAGAAAAAAAAAAATTACTATAAAAAGTTTGGTGTCTTGTGCAACTTCATTTTTCAGCATTTTATCAGCAACTAAATTATAGTGTTAATTTATGAAAAACTAGTTTAAAATAATTTTTCAACTTCTTATAAAAAATACAAACATAAAATATACTAAAAAATACATATTTTACTAGTTTACATCATTTAAAAATTCAAAACATATATGCTACTTTTTAGTGATTCAAGTTTAAAAGTTGGATCAACATTGGCCATTTCCTTTATAAAGTGTGACACAACTTTGTGCTTTTACCCATGAATAAAATATTAAACTATTTGTGTTTCTATGTTTTTTAATATTTCTTTTGATATTAATGTATTGTAATTGATAGTTAGACATTTTTTTGTCACATTTCAACTTTACTTATGTTTTGGTTTTAGATTTATATAGCACAGGAAGGACTTACTACCCATCTTTAACTTAAAGTTTCTCATTTTGTTGTTGTTGCATTTTTAAACATATACAGTGAATAGAGGATAGATTATATGCATATTTATGGTAGATCTATTTAAAATGATACATAGTGGAATGTTTTGTGATAAAAATTACATTCACTATCTTTTTTGTCTTTCACTATCAAGTTAAAATGAGACCAAAATTAATTGTCAATACCACTATTGAAACTCTTCATACAATCTAGTTTGGAAAATATAGTAGAAGGATTACAATGATGAAGTTAAATGTCATGACAATGAGATGACAAAAAGGACATAAAAAAAAATATAACCTACACATTCCACTATACAACCAAAAGGTTAATATAATAGAGTAGGGAATTATAAGGAAGCCATTAGTAGTAGATTTATGAGGATAAAGTATTGAGGTTTGAATGCACCCTCCATCTCCACATTTTCTATTGTACTTTGAATGAATTGTTATCAACTGCAAGATTGATGTATCCATTGTAAACTGCCCCTTCATTCACTTGAATGGATTATTATCTTGCAAGATCGATGTATTCATGCTAAAATTCATATTTTTTGAAAAATATGAACCAGTTTCAATAACCATATTTTTTTTTCTTCATTTTTTTCATGATATTTTAACATTCTCCTCTAAGATAGGGTTATCATGTGCTTCTATTTATTCAGTATTAGTTGTAAAGTATGCATTCTCTATCACACTAAAAACTTCTTCCTTCATAATTTAAAGGTTCATATTTAGGTTCTTGTGTAATGATAGAACCCTTTTTTTGCCCGTTAAGATGCAGGTCTATGTATGCAGTGTCAAGTTGCAAGGTGGTGTATTTTTTTTCTATTCATTATGTGACCAAACTGATAGTTCAAACACATCTGAATGGGTAGGTTTGCACTAGGAAAGGTTTTGTTTCACACCCTAGCATTTCGAAACATTTCGAGCTAAATTACACCAATGATTTCTCTTAAGAGACAAATGTCTGAAAGGGAAACAAACCTTTACGAGCTATTAATCATAAATTTTGGAACATACAAACATTTCATCTAAAGGTATAGGGTCACATAGGGCCCCTCTAAAATAACCTCTCTTGGTTTTCAATATATCCAATCTATTTTCCCATGGTGAAGTTTTTAGTTGATAGAAAAAGCATCAGATGCATGTAGTGTAAAGTTGCAAGGTGGTGTATTTTTTGTTCTATTCATCGTGTGACCAAACTGAAAATTCCATCATGTTCATATGGGTAGTTTTACACTAGGAAAGGTCATATTTCACACCCTAGCATGCCAAAACATTTAGGGCTACATTGCACCAACGATTTCTATTAAGAGACCAAAGTACGAAAGGGTAGACAAATTTGATGAGATGTTTTTTGGAAACTATGGCACTCACAACCATTTCCTCTAAAGATACAAGGTCATGTAGGGTCCCTCTATAATGACCTCAGTTAGTTTTTTATATCCCCAATAATTTCCCCCTAGTGACAAGTTTTTAGTTGATGGAAAAAGTGTCAAGTGCATGCAATGTAAAGTTGCAAGGTGGTGTATTTTTTTCTATTCATCATGTGACCAAACTAACAGTTCCAACACATCCATATGGGTAGGTTTATGCTTGGAAGTTCCTAATTTGTACCCCAACATTCTAAAACTTTCTGGGCTACACCAACAATTTATTTGAAGAGACCAAAGTGTGAAAGGGAAATTTTTTTTGAAAAAATATTTATTGAAAATCATGGAGCTTAAAACCATTCATTCTAAAGGTATAGGGTCACATAGGGCCCCTATACAATAACCTCTTTCATTTTTTCATATCTCCAATCCATTTTATTGTGATGACGAGTTTTTAGTTAATGGAAAAAGCGTCAGGTGCATGCAATGTAAAGTTGCAAGGTGTTGTATTTTTTGTTCCATTCATCATGTGAGCAAATTGATAGTTTCAACATGTTAATATGGGTAGTTTTACACTAGGAAAGGTCCTATTTTTCACCCCAAGATGCCGAAACATTCTGAGCTACATTGCATTGGTGATTTCTCTTAAGAGACCAATGTGTGAAAGGGTATCAAACTTTGATGAATTGTATCTCAAAAACTATGGTAATTACAACCATTTTATTTGAAGGTATAGGGTCATGATGGGCCCCTCTATAATAATCTCTCTCAGTTTTTCATATCTCCAATCCATTTTTTTGTGGTGACGAGTTTTTAGTTGACGGAAAAAGTATCAGCTGCATGTAGTATAAAGTTGCAAGCTGGTGTATTTTTTGTTTTGTTTGTCGTGTGACTAAACCGATAGTTCCAACACATCTAAATGGGTAGTTTTATGCTAGGAAAGGTCTTTTTTCACACCTCAACATGTTGAAACGTTATGGGCTACATTGCACCAATGATTTCTCTTAAGAGACCAAAATGTGAAAGGGCAAAAAACTTTGACAAGATGTTTATTAGAAATTGTGGCACTTAGAAATATTTTTTTGAAGGTATGGGGTCACATAGGGTCTCTCTATAATCACTTTCAATTTTTCATACCTCGAATCCATTTGCCCATGGTGACAAGTTTCCAATTGATGGAAAAAGCATCAGATGCATGTAGTGTAAAGTTGTAAGGTGGTGTAATTTTGTTCTTTTCATTGTGCAACCAAACCAATAGTTCCAACACATCTAAATGTGTAGTTTTATGCTAGGAAAGTTATCATTTTTCACCCCAACATGCCAAAATGTTTTGGGCTACATTGCATCGACGATTTCTCTTAAGAGACCAAAGTGCAAAAGGGAAATAAATTTTGGCAAGCTATTACATAGAAATCATAATACTTACAACCATTTTTTTTGAAGGTACATAATCACATAGCGTCCCTCTACAATAACCTCTCTTATTTTTTCATATATCTTTAATTCATTTGACCATGGTGACAAGTTTTCAGTTGATAGAAAAGGCATCAAATGCATGCAGTGTAAAGTTGCAAGGTTGTGTAAACTTTGTTCTACTTTTTGTGTGACCAAACCAATAGTTCTAGCACATCCAGATGGGTAGTTTTATGCTAGGCAAGGTCCTAATTCCCACCCCAGTATGTCGGAATATTCCAGGATACATTGCACTAGTGATTTCTCTTGAGAGACCAAAGTGCAAAAGGGATGAAAACTTTGAAAAGTTATTACTTTGAAACTGTGGCACTTACAATCATTTCATATGAAGGAATAGAATAATGTACAATCCCTTTACAATAATCTGTTTTAATTTTTCATATCTCCAACTCATTTTCCCATGGTGAAAATTTTTCAATTCATGGAAAAGGCATCAGTTGAATTTAAAAGACAGTTGCAAAATAGTGTAATTCTTGTTCTATTTATCGTGCGGCTAAATCAAAAATTCCAAAATGTTAGGGTGGGTGGGTTTATGGTAGGCAAGGTCATGTTTTACACCCCAACAAACCATATCATTCTAGGTTACATTGCACCAACGATTTCTCTTAAGAGACCAAAGTGTGAAAGGGTAGGAAAATTTGATGAGTTGTTAATTGGAAACCATGACTCTTAGAAAAATTTCATCTGAAGGTATAAGGAAACATAGGGTCTCTCTACAATAAATTCTTTTAGTTTTTCACATATATAAGTCATTCCACCATAGAAACAATGTTTCAAATGTTCCAAAAAGTGTTAGTTTCATTTAGTAAAAATTTTCGAGAGGCATTATTTACATTCTTCATCTCTTGGGGGTACACCAACCAATTTGAACACATTGAGGTGGCTAAAAAATAAGTCCACTTTATGATTTTTGGTCAATGTAGGTGTCTTTATAATTTTATGACTAAATAATCTACACCAAAGAACTAGTCTTCTCTATTGATTGAACTCAATGCAATCATAAATGTTTTGGTCAATATAGGAAAACATTTTTTTTGAGATAAAGGAAACTGTTGCCATGAAGAATATGTCTATAAATTTTAAGTAGTGATTGGCCAACTAGAGGATGTGTACTTGAATGGATGGATAATTGAATGTACTTGAATAAAATTATTAGAAACATAGTGTCAAATAATTGTACTTTATCTTGAATAAAACCTGATTTCATAACTATATGCCAAAAATATGTCATCCAAGCCCACAAACATATACTAGTAGGAAAGATAATAATTAATTGAAGTAATGAAAAATAGGGTGCTCCTAGAGTTTCCCAAAATGAAAAAGTGGATCCAAAGAGGGAAAAGGGGTCCTACTATAATTTCATTAGGAAATGAGATCCCCACAAAGAATTGACTAACTACCCTTAGGAGAATCAATTCTATGAAGGAATCTTCAGATTTCCTTTTTGTGTCAAAACAAGGGTCTAGGTCAAAAAACACTTTGGAAAGAAAGATTAAAAATAGAAAATCATCTCCAAAATTCAATTTGACTTGTATTTGGTAGATTAAGCATAAAAATGAAGGAACCAACAAAGTTTCTGGAAAATCTAAGAGAAATAAATGTTGTGCACCTGTCACAAAATGTTGTTTCTGAAACCCTAATAGGAACTCATTCACCCTAGTGGCACTCTCAATTTTTTCAAATTTGGAGTGCCCATATTAAAAATCTTGTCTCTGCACGCTCAGAAGTGCACCTAAAAAATCTACCTAATTGACCCACTTTGGAGGGTCATAATTCAGAGCCTATTGGTTTTCATGCAAAATCCTTTGATGGACCCACTCATGTGACATATGTGAATGTGCATGTCAATTTTCAAGCCCCTATGATGAGTTTTGATAATTTCTTGTAAAGAAAAGCTGGAGAGTTCTAGCAATGTTTTGTTGTTCTAGAATTTAGTTATGCAAAGTGGCCTTCTATTCAAGTGAATATTTTACAACTGGATGATTGTCATGACAAACATATTGTTTCTCTCCATTCTCCCCACATTCATATGCTCCCCTATCATTTTCTAGAGCCTCGTGATCTAATTTTCTATTTTTCGGGATCAAAAGCAAATGCAATTTGTTCAGTTTTACATCTACATTTCTAACAATGTTTCAAGGTGGTCAACTTTGACCCCTAATATCTCGAGAAAATTGATGATTCAAGCAAAGAAATCTTGCACACATACTCAATGTACCTAAATGAGCTAATTTTTTCAGTGGAACCCCCCCAAAAGCTATTTTGATATTTTTTTAAAGTGGTGACTGGGTGAGCTTTAATTGGTTTAAAACAGGTGCAGATGCATAAAAGTTTGAGTAAGCAACTTTGTTGATTAATATATTTCACCTCAGAATCTCTTTTATGGAACCATATTTTTCACTGTATTCTTAGATCAAATTTGTGCATGTCTGCTCAGTTTCAGGGTGTCAAGATAAGTTCTGATGGGTTTTTTAATCACTTCCTGATCGCGACAAGGCCAAAAATGGTGTTCCATAAAGTTTCAAATTTTTCAATTTTAGTAACAACCCATTTATTTTTTTGGTTTAAAACCTATACAACTCCATTTTCATCAAAAGCGGAGGTCATTTGATACATTATTTTAATGTACTTCTATTGTGGCGAATGCATCTTGGGGGCCAGTTTACAAAGGAGGTACCTGCATTTTAAGGGCTAAAAACAAATTGAGGCAATGGGTTTTCTCTAAATAATTGATTATGATCCTACACAAATTTTCATGGCTCTAGGTGTCCTGGTTTGCCCACAATAGATTTCTTCAAATGGCTCGCATGCGTAATTAAAAGTCACATTTTTCCTAAAGTTAGAAATGTTAATATTTAAAATATTGTGAAAATGAAAAGGGGCAAATATAAAATACATTTCAAGTGTTTTTGGGACAAGCAAGTTTAATTCTTGCTTCTGATTGGTTTAGAGGCGCTTTCATGGCTGGACTACAAAACTCATCTCCTATGGCCATTTCTATATAAAAATGGAGGAAGAAATCAGCACTGCAGTATTTCCAGTGATGATGGCTTCATTTGACAAACCCGTATAATGTATCCTTGGTTTTGGAAAATTTTCTTTCATGACAAGACTTTCATCACGTGTCGTGAGTCTTCATTTCCTTTTTTCTGAGCATTGCGTGATGAGCGATGGTGTATGTTTTCCATCACCCATCGCTAGTTTTGTTTCCATTATCCCACTGCAATGTGCGATGTGCGATGGATTTTCATTCTCATCGGGAAGCCACCATTCATCGCGGGTTCCTTCCTCCATTTCCCTGAGCAACGTGCGAAGGGAAATGTCATAAAAGCATGTTGGGGAAAGTCTTATGGGCTCGAGAAGAAATGAAAGGCACGGGTAATGGTGTCGAATGTTTTTTTTTTTATATGTTTGCTGCAAATTAAAAGACTGGAGAAATTCTTTACCCGAGGAGAAATATTTTAAATAAAATATAAAAAAAAATTCTACATGCTCCTCATCATTGGCCCTTTAATTTTCATTGGTTGGGTTTTCTATTTTCCAATGCAACCGGCGATGCTCAATGGTTGGAGAAATTTTGGCGGGCCCGATAAATATGGTGAAGGAAAAACATTTAGGAAATTAAAATGTTGTCCGGTAAGGTGAAATAGATAATGCAGGGTTTTATTTTTTAAATCCATGTATTTTAAAATGCACCAAAATAGGAGGTGAGGTAAAAGGATTTTCAGAGCAAATGCAGTCGGGTAAAATGGTGAAAGTAGCGGTATGAATGAAATTTGTTACCCGAGGGAAGTGTTGAGGAAAAAATATTCTAAGTTCAATATTTAAAATATTATGGACATGGTGAAAGATGAAGAAGGGTTAAACTACTCCATTTTAGAGTTGAATATAAAATTGTTGATAAAAGAAGACTAATTTCTATAGGGGAGCTGAGTGAAATATTTTTATAGGCAGATTATTTTTCAACTACTGGGGCAAAATTCAGTGGTATTTTTTTTTGTGCAAACGAAAGAGAGAAGAGAGTGGCTTTTCACTTCTGTTGATGATGGACGGGAGAACTATTGTCAGGTGTCTTCTTTAGAATTATTTTAAGGTTGTTGCTTCTCCTTTATCTTCTCTTGTTTTTTTCTCATTGTGAGAGTCTCCATTTTCTGAAAGTTTTCCAAGGCAGACAAAAGCTCTGTAAAAATTGTAAAGCTAGGGTTAAGTATGACTTTTAGTCACTAATTTGAAGTTTTTTTGTGTTTTGAGTTGGGTTTAATGAATATATTTTATTCTGTGACTATCTCCATGGCTGAGATGTAATACTCTTTTGAATTCAATAATCAAAGACTATCTGAGTTTTTCATGCACATTTTCTGCATTTAAGTTGCAATTGTTATTGCTTTCTATTTAGAGAATGATGTAATTGCTTTAATAAATGTCAGCTACATTTGATATTGCCTATTGTTCAAAGAATGGAATAATCGCTTTAGTGAATGTAACAGGAGTGTTGTGTTTATAGGTGGATTTGTTAGAATGGTTTTCTAATAAAGCTTCAGTGGTCTTGTTTGCATAATGTGATAACATTTTCAAAGACCTTGAAAACATGTTTAACATTGTAGGAGGAAGTGTCGATTGTATGACTCTGTAGCCCTCTTCTTGGCACTGGTCAATCTATATGCATCATCTATTTTCAGTTTGGTCCCAAATTTTAAAATCAATTCAAACCTTTCAAAACAAAATTATGAGTTACTTGTACTTACCATGTTCTCCATGTTGTTTAATTAAAATTTCCCAATATCTTAGTCAACGTTCTCCATCCTTGGCAATGCTTGATCTTGATATCAAAATGAGCTTGACGACCTACAAAAACAACTAAAATGTTATTCCAAGACTTCACTTTTGAATGATTGATTAACTTCTCCTTTCTCTTGAATATTAATACTTGATCTCATATGAATTTCTCTTCCTTTCTATTGTTTAATGAATGTGAAACTTATTTTATAGGCTTCCTTTTTAATTATCAGTTCTTGAAAGTCAACATTTAAAATTTGAATTTGAAACTTTGAAATGTTGCAAAAAAAATGTTTAAAGTTGAGTTTAAGGAACTTAATCAATAAATAAAATAGGCCTTGGGATACATAATAAAGGGTATTAGGGGCCTATTAATGAGGTTTTAAAATGCATAAATGAAAGGGTCACTAAAATAATTCCAAATAAGTGTGAGATTGTATTTTCTTGTAGAAAGGGATAAAATTTTCTACCCTACATTAACCAAAACATTTAGGTGAAATGAGTGTGAAATAAGTTACATGAATCATGGAATACAAATAGATGTTAAATATTTGGAGTAAACCATCTACAAATATCCATTTAAGCTTTTCATTCTATAATGGAGAAAATGTATTATTATTGAAAACTTAAAATCTAAAGATATAATCATTAATTACCTTTTTTTGCTTATGTTTTCATTACATGCTTGAGAGATAAACATCTTAGCATGTTTTTAAGCATTTCATTTATTGTAAGGAAATAATATAGGAATTTTTTTGCGAGAACATATTGGAATAAAATTTTAATCATTTATAGTTACATCAAAATAAATATTTATTTATTTAAATAATCATTTATAATGAAAATATAGACACCATCAATAAAAATATATGTATTAACCAAATAGCCATATAGGCATATTGATGAGTCCAAATAACGACTCATTTTTTATAATATTTATCATAATTTTGTTAGTATTACTATGGGGTTTTAGCACATAGTTACCAATACTTTCTATGTTAGTATTACTATGGGGTTTTGATTGAATGAATGCTATCATAAGGTGATTATGGATATACATTTGTCTTGTGCATGATAATGCTATAATGGAAGACCAGATTTAGATGCAAATATAAATGGGGCTTTCAATGTGGAAGAAGTTTGTGCCAGCTACACGGTTGCTGAAAAAGTCAAGTAGAGATGTACATTGATGAAGTCAAGCGGTTGGAAAAATCTAGCTCATGTGGAAGTTAACCTTAATGGACATGCATATTAGTTGAGTAGATTTAGGAGGTGTTATTATGTTGAATTTTTGTTGAAGCAAGTTTGGTTTGACCGAATCTTGTGCATGCATAAACTCCTTCCTCTTTTTCATGCTTTCAATAAATGGTGTCCTCCTAATCTGTTAGAGTTGGCTGCCTTGTTATTTAAGTGAGTTAGAATTTTTCCTTCTATAAAGAATGGTCATATGCTCCTCTTTAGGAGGTTGAATGTTCTAAGAATTGTACTCGTATTTTCAATTTTCAAGAAGTGCAGTTATGTTGCTGCTACATTATAATCATGTTTTCAATGAATAAAATGATATTTTAGTTTGTTGTATATGAGGTAGTTCTTGGAAAACTCATTCAAGGGGCCCACTTGGTGAGAATTCCATCCATTTAGTTCAGTAGTTAGTTATAGTCTTAGCAGTTGTCTGTTCTTGCAGCCACTGGAACTCCATTATGTGTGTGTTATTGCAGCCACAAAAAATAGAGTAACTTCATGTCTATTTTGACTTTAGTTGTTGGTTTATTCTCATTACTTATGCTACTTCATTTCAAGTATTTCACTTCCCGTATTATTTCCTTTCTAAGTTATAGGATAAGGATGGCTACAATGGAATCCTAGTGCACATACAATGCTGACCCATTTCAAGTTCACATCCCTGGGTTAATAATAAAATTAGCCTTCATGATGAGAAAGATAGCTACTTGTTACAAATATTTAATCTCTGAGTTATAACTTTAAGAGCTTAGTTATTTAACCATTAGAGGAGGCTAACATTTTTGGCACCGTTCTCAGGGATGGTGTTCAACTAGGAAGTTCTTAGGAGTCATTTCTAGTTTCTTTCTTGTTTTTGGTATCTCTGAAGTTTTTTTTTAGCATATCATTCATTATAACAAGTAATGATCCATTATTCGTTCACCAATTCTTTGTGTGAGTTGGTTGATACTGAGTGAATACCACATGCATAGGTGTAGGAGAAGATATGCTTTAGGAAGATTCCTTCTTGCTAATGCTAATCTTGATAACCAACTAGTTGAGTTTCAAAATTTACCAGAAGAAGAAGAAGTAAACCCTTTTGTTGATGCATTTCATAATTTGACCAATTTTGAAACTTCCTCTAAAGAGAAATCTCCCCAAAACTTGATTGAGAATCCATTTTATTTGATAATCCATCAAGCAAATATGGCTTCCCCAATTAGGCCTAACCAACCAACCTTTCCATTCCCTATCCCTCAACAAAATGATGTTGACAACCTGAAGAATATTCTTGCTTCAATTCTTCCTAGATTCTATGTGCTTGTAACAGAGGACCTAGACACTTTCTTGTTTGAATTCGATATACTCTATAGAAGCTATGATTACACTATTGATTCTCATAGGCTTAAGTTGCTTCCCACTACTTTGAATGAAGTTGCATTAAGCTGGTTTATGAGCTTAAGTAGGAATAATCTAAATATTTGGGATGCCATGAAGGAAAATTTTCTTGAGAAGTATAAAGAATATTATAGAGGTAGTGATATGAGAGGAGATGATGGCTTTAGGATGCAGCAAAAAGAGGATGAAATTTTGGAGGAATGTGTGTCAAGGTTCCTATTTAGTTTGTAGAAATATACACATCATGCACTCAATGAAGAGTCTCAAAAGTTTCTCTTCCTTAGAGGGATCAACGAGAGTTGTGTTGATGCTCTAGACTTGGTAGGAGGAGGAGATATCACCCAAGTGAGATGTCATGATATTAAGAAGATATGTTAGAATTACTCCAAAGAAGCTACAAAGAAAGGGAGAGGTTACCAATATTCTATGGGTAAATCCTCCATTAATGGAGTTTCAAGGATGGAAATCACTCATTTTCTATCATAATTCAAGCAAGATATCATAAATAATATGGAAACTCGACTAGATACACTTCAAGAAAAGAAGAAACATGAGGAGGCAGAGGCATTGTTGGAAGAAAATTGTCCTCATTGCAGGAAAAAGAAAAAGGACTACAAATATAAAATGGTAGCCAATATTGACAACAAGAACATTCCACCTGAATTCAATCCAATTGAGGGTGATGAAGATCAAGTTTTCTATGTTGGAAAAAGAAGGCCATGGGCTCCAAGACAAGGTATGCCACTAGACCCATTATATTTCAGTGGACCTTATATGAATTCTTATGCATTTGGTAATCAATGGAAAACCCAATATCCATCAAAATTTGGAGGTTATTCACCTTAGCCTTGGAAAAACCCTCCAAATACTTGGTCCAATTATCAAAAAACTCCACCCCAATAAAAAAAACCCAAGGGAATTGGAAAAAAACCTAGGGGAATCGACAACAACCTCAAGAAAATTGGTAACAAACATCCCAATGGAGGGGAGGACAACAATGGCCAAACCAGACAACTGGTTACATGCAGCAGCCTCCACAGCCTCAAAAAACTACTATAATTCCTCCTCTTAACTCAATTGAAAGCACGCCTAGACCTACTTAGTTACCAGCTCAACCCACACCCAACCCAAATAACAAAACACAAAAGTAGCCAGTCTACTCTGCAGATCCAAACTAATATACTACATATGTTGTGAGTTTGAGTAATATTCATATGCATTCAAGAACCACTTTGTCATCACCTTCCACTCCTATTATCATAGAGCTTCCGGTGGAAGAGGAGGAGTTAAAAAATTCACCTAATATTCCTACTTAGACAAGTGTGCCCAAGAATCCTGAACTAGTTCAGTGGAATGATCTTGATCCACCATTTCCTCAAAGGCTAGAAGTTAATAAGAAAAAGGAGGAAGCAACCTTTGATATTTTGGATCAACTAAAACATATATGTGTCAAGATACCTTTGTTCCAGGCCATAAAATATGTTCCAATATATGGTAAGTCAATTAAGGAAGCATACCTCAAAAAACTTGGGAGGAAAAAGAAGGACCCCACCACTGTTCATGTGATGGGACAGTTGGCAGATCTCATGCTTGGAAAAGTAATTGTTCCTAATTTACACCTAAATTTCTTGCATCAAAAAATATAATTCATACATTGTTACCTCATGAAGTAAAAGTTCCAAGCATCAGTGAAACAACCATGATTGAGTTGACCACACAAGTACAATTTTTAGAGGGGAAACATTTTAATATCAATAAGAAGATTACTCAGGAGCAGCAGTTGTCTCTGACAAACCAATTAAAGTTGCATCAATAAGAATTTGCATGGGATTACCATGACATGAAAGGATTAGATCCTAAAAATTTTACTCATAGGATCTACATTAGAGATGACTGCACACCAGTAAGACAACCACAAAAGAGAATCAACCTTGCATTGAGGGAGATTGTGAGAGGAGAACTGCAAAAGTTGTTAGATGCAAGATTTATCTACTCTATCTCAGATAGCCAATGGGTGTCTCCTTTGGTGATTGTACCTAAATAGGGAGGTAAATGGAGAGTTTGTGTTGACTATATAGAGAACTAAATTATGTCACCAAAAATGATTGCTTTCCCCTTCCTTTAATAGACCAAGTATTGGATTCACTTGCAGGAAAGAAGTATTTTTCCTTCTTAGATGGGTTCATTGGCTATAATCAAATCCATATTGCACTTGAGGATCAGGACAATAAAACTTTCACTTGTCCTTGGGGAATTTATGCCTATTTCGTACTCCCATTTGGTCTATGCAATGCACCTGCAACCTTCAAAAGAGTAGTTATTAGTATATTCTCAGATATTTCACATGATTGTATGGAAATCTATATCGATGATTTCACTACTTATGGTGTTGATTTTGCAGAAGCATTAGAAAACCTCAAAAAGGTTTTGCAAAGATGTGAAGACCATAAGCTCTCCTTGAACAGTGAGAAAATTTTTATGGTGATGCAAGAAGGAGTGGTCCTTGGCCATTATATCTCTCAAAATGGAATTCAAGTGGACCCAACCAAAATTGAGGTAATTTTACCAATCTTACTATTCCTGTCAAGCAAAAAGATGTTAGAAGTTTCCTGGGACATGCAAGATACTATAGGCGCTTCATAAAATATTTTAGTAAGATGGAAACACCACTTTACACTCTTCTGACTAAAGATGTTGAGTTCCAATGGACAATGGATTGTGATAAAGCATTCTCTAATTTAAAAACAACATTAACCCATGCTCTTGTGCTGAAAGGCCCTGATTGGGAACTCCCTTTCCACATTCACACAGATGCATCTGATTATGCTCTAGGGGTTGTCTTAGGACAAAAAAGAGGGATCAATAGAGAATGGAAGAGATATTTTATCAGCAAGAACCTACAAGGGGTTGAGTTTAACTACACAGTGAAAGAAAAGGAGATGTTGGAAGTCATTTACACTCTCAAAAAATTTAGGTATTATATCAGAGGATACCAAATCTTTGTACATACAGACTATGCATCCATAAGATATCTTATGAACAATCCATTGATCATAGGAAGATTGGAAAGGTGGCTACTGTTAATGCAGGAATTGGATATCACCATCATAGACCAGCCAGGGAAAGAAAATGTTGTGGTAGACTTTCTCTCTAGATTTACAATATTAGAAGCCACTCAAGTCATTGATGATGATTTTCCTGATGAACATTTGTTCTCCATTAGTGTGCATACACCTTGGTATGTCAATATACCCAATTATTTGGTTACACGAAGAGTTCCCCCTCATTTCTCTCCAAAAGAGCGAAGGGTTATTCTTGAGAAAAATTTCCATTTTCATGGATGGCAGGTTGTTTATTCTATACTAGACCAGATCATGTGTTGAGAAGATGTACAAGAGAGGATGAGACTTATGATATACTTTATGCATTCCATGATGAGCCCTATGGGGGAAACTTTTCAGCTATGAGGCCAACCATGAAGATCCTCAACACAAGATACTAATGGCCTACACTTCATAAGGATGCAAGCAAGTACACTAGGAAATGTGATAGGTGTCAAAGAATGGGCTGACCCAAAAAATTAGATGAGATGCCTCTATACCCTCAACTATTTATCACACCATTTGATAAATGGGGACTTGACTTTGTAAGTCCAATTGATCCACCATCAAATAGAAAATCTTGCATCTTAGTTTGTACTGATTATGTGACAAAATGGATTGAAGTAAAATCCACGAAACATGTTAGGGGTAATAAAGTTGCAAAATTCCTCTATGAAGAAATCTTCACATGCTATGGAGTTCCTAGGGAGATAGTCATAGATCAAGGGTCTCAGTTCACATCCACTCTTGCCACAACCTTGGTGAATGAGTATAATGTCAGGCATATAAAATATACTCATTATCACCCACAAGCTAATGGACAATCTGAGGTAACAAATAGGGAAATAGAATCTATTATGACCAAGATAGCACGTCATAGAAAATATTGGGAAAATAGGTTGCTAGAAGCTATTTGGGCCTATAGAACCACTTGGAAAGCCACAATTGGTTTTACTCCCTTTGAGTTGTTATATGAAAAAATGGCAATGATGCCTATAGAGTTTGAATATAAAACTCTTAGAACAACACTAGACCTTGGAATATATATATTTGAGGCACATAAGGATAGGATTATGCAATTAAATGCCTTGGATGAGATGAGGAAATCAACTCTCCACCATACTGAGATGGTGCAAAACCAAAGAGTTAGATGGCATGATAAATACATCAAAGTTAAGAAGTTCCAGCCAAGTGATTGGGCACTTCTTTATGACTCCAAGTATAAAGATAACTTGGGAAAACTTCAAACCCGTTGGTTGGGACCATATGAGATTGCAGAGGTCTACCCCAATGGTGTTGTTCAACTTACAATAATTGATCCTGTCAGATTCAAGCTCCTGGTCAATGGTCATCAACTCAGGTTATACCATAAGTCTATCTCAAAGAAGGAATTCATCCAACAATTTGTTGAATACCATAACTCTGAAGTTCCTATAGACGAAGGAAGTGGACCTAGTCTTCAACCTTCTGGCTAATTAAAGGTATGCATGCAATCATATAAAGATTTCCACTTTTTTTGGGAATTAATTTCTCCATCAATAAGATTATCTTCCCATTCATTTCAATTTTCTCTCTCTTCCACCCCACTCCACCACCACTTCATTTAATTACTCTGCTGTACTTTTATGATAATCAATACTTCATCCACATTCTTTGGAAAATATGTTCCACCTTTCCTGGTATGTGCATAAAAATTAATGTATAGTAATTATCTTACATTCATTTGTTTGATTACTATATTTTAATATTTATATTTTGCATAGCAACCCCAATTTCAATTCCCTATTTTATCCAACTCCCATTCCAAATTGTGTGGACACATGCCTTAATTTAGGTTGGGGGGGAAAGTGTAAGCTTATGTGTCATATGTATTACATATCATTAGTCACATCAATCACATTCCATGTGCCAACATGGCAATGAATTTGAAATGATAAATTAAAGTGGCATACTACATGTGACATTAGTATGCCACCATTCTCTTTGATCATACGCTCTCTTTACTACCTTAGTCAAAACCATGATGTCGTTGGAAAGGTAAAATTGAGAGGTTTTGAATTTTCTTTTGCTATTTGTGAGAACTATAGGAAGTAGAAGAGAATTTGTTTTTGGCTGAAAGATTGCAAGAGGAAATATTTGCAGAAGTGTTTTCCTGTGTATGAGTTGAAACAATGGGAGGTC
Source organism: Sequoiadendron giganteum (assembly GCA_007115665.2). Classification (NCBI taxonomy): domain Eukaryota; kingdom Viridiplantae; phylum Streptophyta; class Pinopsida; order Cupressales; family Cupressaceae; genus Sequoiadendron; species Sequoiadendron giganteum. The sequence goes on from CM021108.1 coordinate 268,405,647, forward strand.
CGTTAATTAGAAATGAACCAACAATTCACCAGGTCACTTACAAAATGCACTTTGTCAACTATAATTTAGAAATTGTGGATGGTTGGATTATTTTTTGAAGCTAGATAGTTTCAATGAATACATTGCCCTAGAGTTTTCTCAAACATTTTTAAATGGTGAGGCAATGGTTAAGGGGTTAAATTCATAGCTATAGAGGAAATAATTTTTGAAGCATCAGGTTTACTTATTGAGGGAGAACTCTACCCTACTACTAAAGATGCTAGGTCAGGTAGGGCTGAATTCACAGAGCTTGGTGATCCTCCGCTTGTTGTGGAAAAACAAGGTACGAGAAGACTTTATTTACCAGAGAAATGGAAACAAGTTGTTCTTTTTATTGTCAAGTATATTATGTGTGAGGGTCACCAGTCTTGTCTACATTCCATGCATTTCAAGTTGTTGAATCATCTGAGGCATGGTAGGAGAATGAATGTACCAAATGTTATGTTCAACATTCTTGTAATTATGACTATTGAAACACAAGAAGGTAGGGAATACTCTATTTCCCATCACTGTTTGATTAAATTTCTAGTAGAGAAATCTTTGCAAGATGTTTCCACTATGTCATGGAATGAATTTTTGGAGATTAGAATATTCAAACCAAAAAATGTAGGTCTTAGAGGTCGAACCCTAACTCATAGGGTTAGGAGAGATGAGGGGGTTGTTAAAATCACTCTTTGAGATTCAACCTATGGGGTAACACTTGCTACAAACCCTCCTCCAGCTAAAACTATTTCTTCTGAATCTGAACTTGCAGATGAAGAGAGTTCATCTTTGGACTTTGATGTTGATATTTCCCCAAAAAATACACCTCGTACTAGGGCTATTATTAGGAAAGAGAAGGAAAAATGAGCAAGGCAGAGAGTAGCAAAGGGAAATCTAAGAAGCATGAGCCAAAGAAGATAAACCCTAGCCCTAAGAAGAGGAAAATTGTAGAAACAGAGCATCCTCCAGTCGCAAAGAAAAGTAAAAGTCCTCCCAAGAAGTCAGAATTGACCAAGTTTTCTACTGGTATACCTGTAAGAAGGATTCATAGCCTCAGTGAGATACCTAAAAGAAGGCAGGGACTCCTAGAGAACAAGTAAACATAGATTTGATAGAAACTCCTAAGGAGTCAGTAAATATTGGGCTGGAGGAACTTGTTGTTGCATAGCAAGTTGAGCACCAGGTTGCAGAGCAGACTGAGCAACCATTTTTTGAGAAAATTGAACATTAGACACCAGCACAAGGGAAGATCTTGGTAAGAATACACATACCTTCTAATTTTTCATGGGCATTTGTAGCCTTGGATCTGTGGAAAGAGGTGTAGGAAAAAGAAAAATAATGGATTCAAAATTAAAATAGTTGCAGAGAACAATTCAAACTATATAGAGAAAAGGAGCTCCATAGACCTCTTTCTATAAGAGCCAAATCAGGTAATCCTCCAGAAATTTACTATACATGGCATAGAATTATATACAAGCCATCATACAAATAGAGGATCATGCCCTTTAGAGAGGAAGCATATAGGGAATTTGAGCAGGTAGTTGCTACTACAGGAAGAATGAGATTTGGGTAGTTGTCACAAAGGTGGAATGAGTTTCCAAATGAATTAAGACAAGTTGAACCCCATTCCCTATAGAATTATCATGTAGCTTCCAAAAGGATCATTAGGTATATGCACCTTGGAAGAACAAAGCAACAGTATTTCCTTCCATTAATATTTCAACCACCGATTCTATTGTGGCCAGTACCTGACTACAAAACTTATCAGTATGATATAAGTGTAGAAAGACCAAGGTGGGGTAGATTGGAAAGTAAGCATGGGTTCTATTGGGATCCAAACTCAGATACTACAGAGACTGATAGGGGGTAAACAAAAGTAGTTGATTTCAGAGCTATTGTGAGACAAAGGAATTGAGTCCCCTCTACTGGAGGACAAGCAGCTCCCTAAGTTGGGGGGAGATGATGGGTTCAAATAATGACTCATTTTTTATAAGATTTATCATAAGTTTGTTAGTATTATTATGGGGTTTTAGCACCTAGTTACCAATACTTTCTATGTTATTTCCCTAAACTTGTGAACTTTGGACATGGACTTATTCCTATAACTTTTAATGATATTAGCTTGCTATGTGAGATATCTATATTAATTTTGCATGTGATTGAATGAATTATATCATAAGGTGATTATGGATATAGATTTGACTTGTGCACGCTAATTTTATAATGTAGGACCAGATTAAAATGCAGATATAAATGGGGCTTGCAATGTGGAAGAATTTCATGCTAGCTACTCGGTTGCTGAAAAAGTCAAGTAGAAATGGATATTGATGAAGTCAAGCAGTTGGAAACTTCTATCTCATGTGGAATTTAACCTTAATGGACATGTCTATTAGTTGATTAGATTTAGGAGGTGTTGTTATGATGGATTTTTGTTGAAGAAAGTTTGGATTGACCGAATCTTGTGCATGCATAACCTCCTTCCTCTTTTTTATTCTTTCAATAAGTGGCATCCTCCTAATCTATTGGAGTTGACTGCCTTGTTAGTTAAGCTAGTTAGAATCTTTCCTTCTATAAATAATGGTCAAATTCTTCCCTTCATGAGGTTGAATGTTCTGAGAATTGTACTCACATTTTCAATTTTCAAGAAATACAATTATGTTGTTGCTACGTTGTAATCATGTTTTCAATGAATAAAATTATATTTTAGTTTGTTGCATATGAGTTAGTATTGGGAAAAATAATTCAAGGGGGCCACTTGGTGAGAATTTAATCCATTTAGTTCAGTAATTAGTTACACTATTAGCAGTTGTCTATTCCTACATCTACTAGAACTTCGTTTTGTCTATTCCTGAAACCATGGTAGACAAAGTAACTTCCTGTCTATTTATTGAGACTTTTGTTTATATAATTCATTTTAGTTCAGTTTAGTTATTGGTTTATGCTCAATACTTATGTTGCTTCATTTCAAGTATTTCAATTCCATTATTATTTCATTTCTAAGCAATAGGATAAGGATGGCTACAATGGAATCCTAGTGCACATATAGTGCTAACCCATTTCATGTTCACATCCTTGGGTTGATAATACAATGAACCTTCATGATGATCAAGATAGTTACTTGGTATAGATATTTAATCTTTGAGTTATAGCTTAGTTATTGAACAATTAGAGGAGGATAACACATACATCAATATATATCAATATAAATATAACATAGTTTAGAAAATAACCATATAGAATTACAATAATTCCATAGGGGAATACAATGTCATGTATATATAATACAAAATATATGTCCAAAAATACCATATAGGCATACAACAAAGGACCCTAATAAATAGTTATTCCCCTTCATGTGAAGAAAAAAAATCATGGGTGGCCTTTGATTGTTGATAAAATGGAGATATGCATGAAGGTGGTCTACTTCAAATTTGAGGGTTGGACCTCCTATTTAATTCTTCATGGAATCGTACCTATTACAATAAAAAGTATAGACATTAATATATATAAATTACATTATATAAAATGAAATATCTAACAAAATAATCACTTACTTCTACCAAATTATCTCTCTCCTCATTCACAACAATGACATGATGATTCTACGGAATTACAAAGCCATATAGCAACCATCCATATAGAAATTAAACTATAAATAAATAATAATTTGATTTTCCAATAATAAACAACTAAAATAATGAATGTAATTTCAAATTTACTAATTTGCCTAATACCCTCATCAAAGGCATTGAGCTCTCTATTGCAGTCGAGACACAATGCTATATTGCCCTACCAATATCGAGATGATTCTTTCCTTGCATTATTTGAAAAAATAACATTATTCAATTATGAAAAATAGAAGAGTGATGCAAGCCATGGCTTATAATGTATGACACAGTAAAAAAAAATTTGAGTACTTATTGAACTATATATTGCTTCATAGTTTAATATGTGGTTACTAAAACATTGTGTTCCTTGGGATATGTTAATGCATCCAATTCTATCTCAAAGATTGTTTTATTATCAAAACCCTTAATTATGAAAAACATGGTGAACAAAAGGTTGATAGAAGAGATCAATATTTCATAGAGAACCTATAGGAAAAAACACAATGCATAAGAGCCATATTGGGAAGTTTCTAAGTTGGTAGTAAGAAGTTGATAGACAAAGAGGTTGTTATAAGGGCATATTACATAGTAATGGGTCTCATGAATGATAAGGAAGGGCTATAATAATAGAAAAACATATGATAGAGAAATTTGATAGTTATGATAAATGAGGAGAAAGGAAAAAGTATCTTATCCTCTTGATTGTGGACATAGTATCCTCATATCAATAAGAGTCTTCATGAGTATCAATTAAATGTCAAGGGTTTACATCTTTCATGAGGAAAATTTCAAAGTAAATAATAGTCACAAGATGTCAGTCTTGGGGACAATCATGTCATGTAAGAAAGGGATAATATCATGATTACATGAAGAAGTCATGAAAACCTTTGTTGATGTGAAGTGCATAATTTTTGAAGCGGGGATAATATTTATGGAAATAATGTAAAGCATGATAGTGAGATGCATGAAAAGGATAAATAATTATCATTGTCAACTAAGACCAAACTGGTGTAGTGATAGTGAGAAATGAGGTTATTTTGGTCCTACGATCTTGATAAAAATTCACACCTATAAAGGCACTCCATGATTTTCATAAAACCTCAACATTTTACTCATATTCATGGGTGAATCACAAAGAAGAGATAACTTAGAAATGGAGTGAGATATCTTCAAGATAGTGGATAGTGTAATATTCACATAGGTAGAGTAATGATCACAAAGAGAAATGATGAATAAAGGATATTGAATGAAAAACAAAGGATATATCATAAATAGATAACTATAAGAGGACAGTTACATAAGACTGAATATGATATTCTAAATTCACAATATGTAATACGATAGCCACATGTATTTCAATGCTAAATAATGCTTCAAGGGATAATTATTGAAGATGATAGTCACGAATGTTGTGGTAATCACATGAAATCCAATGCTACAAGATAGTCTCATAGGAGAAGCAAGAAATTTAGTACAATGGTATAAGAGGAGCATGCATAGTTTATTATTAAAGGATAGTTTAAAGTGATAGTGCCCTTTTAATGATCATATTCATAGAGGATAGTCCTTATAAAGGTATAGAAAGAGAGAATATATTTCTAAATTATAAGTGGGAAATACCTTGTCTATAAAGTAGATACCATTAAAGATAATTGATAGAATATGACAAAATACAATCAAGAAAGCAAGAGAGTGATCCTTTGTGATTTCAAGCACTTCAAAGGTATAAATGGAAGTCTACAACCATAAAATGAATTCAATAACATAGCCATCATAATAAGTATAGTCAACATAGGATAAGGGTAGTGAAACATAAAAAAATAGGTCTATCAAAATGTGGGATGAAGGAAAATAGGTTTATGATAGACCTATCTTCCTATTTTCATTAGGAAATGAGATCCCCACAAAGAATTGACTAACAATCCTTAGGAAATGATAGAAACATATACTTTTTTAAAATTAACATTATGATGATTGTCTGGTTTAGAAGATAGTTTGAATTTTGATAGGATAGATTAAATGGAATCATTGATTCTTAATCAATTAGATTGGTTACTTGAAGATTCCTTTGTTTTATAAGCACAATATAGTTATCATATATATTCCCGTGTACATGTGATATGCCTTCTTAAATTAATATTGCATTAATGAAATTTTTATATTTTTTATGATTAGTAAAGCTTGATTTCAATTATATTCACATGTGCTTGAATGCACATAGATAAAATAACTGACATGACAATAAAATCATTTCGTATGTTAAGACTTTTTATTGTTATGTTGATTCAATGACATTAAAGATGAATAGTTATTTTTATTTACATGATTGAATTATGTAGTTCAAAGAGTTCCTTGTGTTTAAAATTAATGTTATCATTAGATGTAAATGTGTGATGCTCCACTATTCCAGTACTCCAATTGGATTTGCATTGCTAGTATTCCTCATGCTGGGTCAGGTATTATTCCTTCAAGAAGCATTTTGAGGAAGTGAATCACTTCATGGTAGGGTGGAAACACTCCAAAAATGTTATTTCCCTTGATGTGGTCAAAGGAGATAAATGTCAAAAGAATCATATCAAGAAGGTTATTGTTTTGGTTCATTATGTAATCTCATTCTCAACCAGGTGGTACATTGTATGGAATATGTTCCTTTTATGTTTTTCCATGTTATTGGAATATGTACTCTAAAATTTATGAAATAATGCAATTCCTTGTCTCTTTTTTTGTTTATTGGACACCTGTTAGGTCTTATGATTGATTATTTGTAAATGTGTAAATATTTAATCTGTATAAATGGAGGTTGTTATAAAAGGTTTCCCTTTCCCTACAATTCAATAACGAAACTTATGATGAATCATGAAAGATCTTATCCTTGAGATTGTATTGTAACCAGTTTGTTTATAGTTAAGACATTAGGTTGTGCTTTTGGAGTGGTGTTTTTATCTTGAAACTCACATAAATATATTTTTATCCTGTGTTGTGTTTTTTGCATGTATTTGTAGATATTCTATTTTTAAATTCCTTGCATTATGCATCTTCTCCATATTAATTGATTAAGGGTTTTTAAAAAATTGCATAATATTTCTATAATAGATCGGTGTAGTAAGTGTTTCCACACACCTTGATTCCTTTCATTTTGGATGATTATGTTATCTTTTTCACATTAGGATTATGAATTGACACATCCAAATTCACATTGGTTCACATCTAAGATTTAGATCCATTCATCTATGGTAGATGATCCAAAATATTCTATTTAATTCGCATCAAACCATATCTTATATTGAGAACCATTTATTATGGTTATTTTTCTTGAATCTTTATAATGCTTGATCCTTTTAATGATTTTTAGTCATAATTAAACATCAATATCAAGGTACATTATTAGCTTCTATATTAATTCATTCATCTTCTTATACTTGGGTTAGAGTTTTTCTTATGAGTTTTCTCTTTCTCTTCATTCAAGGAGAAGTTATTGTACATGGATACCTAACATCATCGTATTGCCACAACTCATTTCTCATTTCTTGTTGTAATGTTTACTTCACCTTGGATATGTCTCTATCCATATTTTTTTGCAATATTTACTTCACCTCAGATATGTCTCTATCTATATCTTGTTGTAAAATTTTCTTAACCTTGGATATGTTTCTATCCATATCTCATTGTAATATTTACTTCACCTTGGGTATGTCTATATCCATATCTCATTGTATTAATTCACCTTGGATATGTCTTTATCAATATCTCATTATAATATTTACTTCACCATGGAAATGTCTCTACCCTAAGTGTGATATTGTACCTATTTAATATTTTTTCTTAATTTATTAGGAAAATTTATATTTTTTTACCTAAGTAGCTAATAATGACATTTGTACACGTAAAGTTGAGGTAAAAAAGTGGCACAACTACCTCATCAATCCTTTATTTATACTAGTTAGGTGTAATTGTATTCAATCAAGGCCACCTTTATCTTCATTAGATCAAGTGGATTGATATACCAATTGGAAATTCTACCCTTGACCTCATAGTTAGATTGAGTTACTTAATCCACTAATTGGTAGTTAAACTCGTGATGAGAAGACATGCCATCTCCTTGGGTTATGAATCCAAGTGGAATATTTATATGTAATTATTCCATTTATTTGATGGTCGATTTAGTATGTTCAATTTGATTATTGATTTCCCATATTATAGAATATATTATGTTCTTAAAAATTGCATCATTTTTTTTTACATATAGGTTTTATAAATTTATGCATTCACCTATATTTAGGATTATATTTTCGATTGAGTGGAAGGTTTCATAGAAGGATAACTTGATGCAAGAAAAATGGAAAGAATATAAAGGATAGATATAGAGTGATCTAATGCATTAATTTTGAACTATAAAATTTCAAATTGGAGGACATTCTTATAGACAAAGATTTACGGTTTATTTTATCTAGATCCAAATCTACTACAATTCCTTAATATAATTAGGAAATATTAGATATAAAATAAATGGTCTTATTAGACTCTACTTGGAATAATAATTTTTGGTAAACACACATTAAGAATCCACTATACAATCCCTTTGGAAGAAGTTGGGAGAAATTAATTAGGTTAAATCCTTGGTGACTAAAAAAATTGAGAAAAGAATTAGTATCGTGGTTTTGTATTTGAGAAAATTAATGAATTCAATATGATAATGACCTATTTGCACTCTATTAGAGTGAATATGGAGGAATATGATAATTTTATGATACTCATTTGTGCTTTACTAAATTCATGTGATCACCTTATGATGAAAATTAGGAGAACTAACTCTAAGCTCAAGATAAATGCAGTAGTGGTATCATTATTCTCATAGGAGATGCAAAGAAAAAATTCTAAATCAACTAAGGTGGTCCTATCAATTAGTGGAGGACCAAAAGAGAAAGGAAAGAAAAAGGACAAGGAGAGAGAAAATTCAAGATCCAAATTTTGTTGGAGATCCAAATCTCCTAGAAAATACAAGGCTAGGTAATGGAACTATAGAAATTTTTGGTACTTATATAGAGATTAAAAAGAGGAGGAGAAGAATAAAAAATGATTTAAATGATGATTTTGATAAATCCTCTAAATATGATGCAAGTGATTTTTTAGTATCCTTAGCAACACATGCATTGTAATGTGCACAATTGAATGAAATATGTACTTCCATATGTCCTCTCATCAAGCATGGTTATTTAAGTATGAAGAATATGGTGATAGGAAGGTGTAGCTTGGACATGACTCACCTAAATATTATTGTCCATGCAAGAGTTCTTATCAAATTCCCAAATGGATGTGTGAAGAGGATCAATGGTGTTATACATATCCCTAGTTTGACATATAACTTATTATTGGTGACAAAAATTGATGATGTGGGTGTGTAGGCTATTCTCTCTAATGGAGGATTTAAGATGGTGAAAGGAGCTATGGTTCTCACTAAATTTGTATGTTTGTGTAGTCTATTCTAGTTGGATGCAAGATCTAGTGTAATAGTTTCATTCTTGTAATGAAGAGATCTATAGAATCTAAAATCTCACCACCAAAACCAATAAAAAAATGAGTGTTGCATCAAATTTTGATGGCCATAAAATCTGGATACTTAAGCAAGATCTTTCTTTGGAAAGCATGTTACCTGTAAAGAAGGAAATGTTATGACACCAGAGAGTGGTCCATGTAGGTGAGAAGGGTTTTAGGACCTTGAGAAATAAAGATATTTTAAAGGGGTTAATTAATTATTCTCTTGCATTTAATTTCTATGAACATTGCATAAATGGAAAACAAATTTGTGTTCAATTTTACTCAAGTTCTCAAAAATATTCAAGGGTGTTGGAACTAGTCCATTCTATTTTATCTGGTCATATAAATGTTCCTTATATTTCTATATTTGTATCATATGTCTTTTATAAATAGTTATTCAAGGAAGACATGGATGAGGAAGACATGGATGTATTTTATCATAATTAAATTAAAGTCTTTAGTCATTTTAAGGAGTTTAAATACCTTGTATAAAATAGATTGGTAAAAGGATTAAGTTTTTGAGAACTATGAATGGTGGTGAGTTTTGTTCTACAGATTTTAAAAAATTATATATGGAGAACAAAATTGAAATAAATAATACAACTCCATATACCTCTTACCAAAATGGGGTTATAAAAGTAATGAATAGGATGTTGATGGAAAGGGTTATAAGTATTCTTAATGGAGTTAACATATAATATTTTTTTAGAAAAAAATAGTGGCTATGACTTGTTACTTGGTTAATAGGTCTCCTAAATCATCGCTCGTTGGAAAGACACCTATGGAAGCATGGATGAGAAAAAATCCCTCATTATAACATCTTTAGGTTTTTGGTTATGAGGCATGCACACATGTGCCTAGGGAGAAGTGGTATAAGTCTATGAATAGGATAGTAAAATACATCTTCATTGGCTATGGTGTTAATGTGAAAGGGTACAATTACTGATAACCTATAGATGAGAGAGATTTATATTACATAAGTATACTTTAATGTTGGAACTAGGTGTGTAATACACATTTCAATTTTTAATATCTAGACTATTTAATTAATTATGATTTTATATGTTTTCATAAAAGAGGACTTTCCCACTTTATGCCTTGTCCATTATGGCATGTGTCATTTATTTTTATTTTGGTATTTATGTTTGTAAGTTGTAAGATATGATCTTATCATGGAGGATGGGTAAAGAAATCTATGACAAATATGTGGTATGATATGCAAGAGTATCGATGAGGAGGTTATATAGTGGACTTAGACTAGAGTTTTCTATTGTTAATGGGGAATATGATGTAACTTTTACTTCATGGGGGAATTCATGGAAGTTACATATGCCAACTTTCATAATAAAAGCCAAATATGGTCAAGTGTATGATTTATTTTCTAAGATGGCTCCACACACATGGAGATAATGAAATTAATAGCATGGTAGTTTTAGACCTTATTTGGGCCCATGGTATTGTTATTTGGTGGTTTTTTGGGACTCTTTAATTCTATATATTGGATTGATGTGATAGAGGATGTCAGAAAGGTGTTTTTGTAGCTTTACACTACTATATTTCTACTAGAAGAAGATGATATTGATCTCCATGGAGGAAAGATCTTTATATTGTGTTATAAAATGTTTATAATTGTTGAATAATACATTGGTTTGGTGCTTTAGAGGCTATATTTTTTTGAAAGGGGTTTTCCCAAGGTATATATGTGTCATTCTTTTTCTTATGGTTGATTTTCATTCTATCTCTCTCATTCTTTCTTTTTGCGTGTTGTTTACATGTTGGAATGTTATTAATTTTTTTCTAGACTTTATTAATGTGATAAAATCCTCAAAGGTTTACTTTGTAAATTCATATAATGATGAATATTTATGTCTAATTTGGTGTAATTGATAAGGGTTTTATGGATAATTTTCCTAACATTTTATATTAGAGCTCATTTGGTTTTATTCTTTGCATGTGAGTTGCTTCTACTTTCATGTACTTGCATGGACTTACATGTTGGTTGTATGTATTTTCATGTTGTTACATGTGATCAATCCATGGTGATTTGGTTGTGTGTATTCCTTTTTTATTAATTTTTTAACTTGATGAGCTTGAGGGAATGAATTTGAAGGAATTTCTTGGTTATTGATCCTTGTATGAGTCAGATTTTGTAATAGATTTAGTTTTTTATTTTTAAAAATGGTATGAAAAGAATTGGTGGAATAATGGAGATTTTAAAAGTAGTTGGTCATGTATAGATAGTTTACATGGTTGTGACTTAGTGCTCCTATTTGATAGTATGTGACTACCATCTAACATGGTGGATATATTTTTTGATGAGAAATTAATAGGTTCAATAGTGATTGTTGGGAAATTAAATCTCTATCCAAATATGACTTCAATGGATGAGATTGAAGGATTGGATTACAAAAAAATGAAAACATGAAACTTATATACAGATTTGAAAATTAAGTTACCTTAATATGGAAATACCATAATTAGATCCATTTTCTTTATGATGCCAAAAATCAACCAACATAACATGCTTATAAAAACTACCTTATGTGAACTTATAACAGAAATAAATGAATAATGTCATAAGCATAAGATAGAAGTAAAGAGGCACAAATCAAAAACAAGAGCATCACATAACATGGGATTTATGTGGAGAAACCCTTGCAGGAAAACTCCACCAAGAAGAGAGGCCAAGTGTGCATTATCATCAAATAAATGAGATTACAATAAAACCACTTCCATTATCATCTTTTCCTCCAACATGGAATCACTTGTGTACCTATGAAAAACCTCCTTATGCCTCCACCTATCTGTACTCCTATATACTAACACTACATTCAAGTATTCCTGTTCAATTCTACATCCAAGGGGCTGAATTTATAGACTTGTGAAGGAATCTAATTCACCAAAAATGGTGCCCAAAGATGACCCTTCATTCCAAACATCCCCAACCTTTTTATTTCCTCCTCAAAATGTGAGAGGACACCAATTTTTGCTCCAATACTTTCCCTCCAAGTTGGTCACCCAAACCATGAGAGGTAAAAATTACATCAAATGCAATAAATGATAGAAAACCAAGTGACACATGTTTCTTATATCCAAAAACCCACCTAGAGAAACCCAACAGTCACTTATTTATCATTTCCTTTATAATTTATTATATCATTCTAGTCATCCACATGTGGAGAAAACAATATTAAATATTTATGTCCACAACCCACCTTTATTGTTTCTAGTGGACCCATCACCCCTTATGAGTATATTACAAACAATGGTGAGAATTAATATTTCAAAGTATTTTCCAATACACCTTAAGTGGCTAGGGACAATTTACAAGGATGTTAGAACCATGATATAGGATTTACAATGTGGATGGCATCTAAATCCTAACATTCTCCCACTTGAGAAACATACCTTAGCCAAACATGTACCATATGAATCTTCACCATGCTCTCATGCTCCAAAAAGATACCTATAAAAGAAACCATGATAACCACCATCAAGCAAGAAAATACTTCACATCCTCCAACATTCCATCTATGGAATAAAAATTAGAATGCCAAGGTGAAATATATCAACTACCACTAAAACCTATACCAGTCTTTACATGAACACAAGCATAAAATTCAAATGATAACAAAGGCTCTAAGTAGCTTCCATACTCACACCACCTAGAATAGCAACCAAAAAAAATTGCAACTCATCCAAGCTAGCCATGCCCCAAACCAAGGTATACCAAACATAGATAAAAATTAATGCCATCAACATACCAACAAAAAATCTGCAATCTGTAAGGAAACTAAGGTAGAAAAATAGCTTCCTACACTAATATTGAGAGAAGAATAATGATTTTTTTTAATAGATCTTTAATAGTTACTGAAAATTAAACAAAAATAGACATAAATATCATGCATACCACAATACAATGATTTACATGGGGAAAACCCTTTTGGGAGAAAAACCCCACACTCCAAAAGTCACCCAATAGATTATTCAACAATCACAAAGATTACAATATACTTGTAGACCTAGCTTCTCACTGGAGTATCACCAACTAGAGATCTAGAGGAAATAAGACCATTATCAGACTCTTAGAATACATCACAATACATAGCTGTAATACACCACCCTCATAAAATAGAGTTTTCTTTTAGGGGTGTTTCCCTCGAGCCCCCATTTGGGGGGCATAATCCCCTTAGAACCCTCATATGGGGGAGACCCCCACCACTATCCCTTGTCATGGGCGTATCAATAATAATTTATGTATCAACAGTACCTTATGTAATTACAAGGTTGAGACATATTTTGCTAACATAATCAAGTTTTTGTATATCCATCCTCCTATCTCAATGCAACATACCAATGCACAAATGACCATAGACAAGGCCAACTAATAAAGTCTTCATAAACATTGAAATAATCACGTGGATATAAATAGTCCACATCCAAGTCATCCCATTGCAAGAAAGTGGATAGCTAATCCATAACTTGCATAACTCATAGATCAAAATCCAATGAAACATGCAAACTCGTCACCACATCAGTAACCATCAAACCACTATATCATAGAGGATAACAAGACATATATCTAGAAACTCCCACTGCATGCATAATGTCAAATCTGAAAAAACTAGATCAAGGCATATCAAGTCTATCTATATTACTGCACAGAGAGGATGTATCAAATTCCTCTATTATATAGTGTCAAGGAAACATAAAAAGCTATGCAAATCATCTAAAAAAATGTGCAAAAATACCCCTCTTACCATTATTTTCCATAGCTCTCCCAAGTTCTCCACACTCAACCATGTGACACCAAGCATCTAGGAATAATACCATGACCAAAGAGAGAACTTTCAAATCAATCCATATCCTTCTTACACACTAACATGTACCAATATTTTTAAAGTAATATCTCCTTCACCATTCCCAAACTGAAAGGATATCAACATATAACATTCAAATCAAATGAAAACATGATAGTAATATATATATAAACCTCTCAAATTGAAATTAGATCAAACCAATAATTCATTCCCACAATAAAGGGAATATGCCCAAAAACCCAAACCATTTCCTATACCTCTCCAAATAATTCCTCAAAAATATATCCATAGCTCAAGTCCAAAATAAGGAGAACAATGGAAATCCAAAAACCATGCATCTTATTCTTAACAATTCTTTAGAATGATTATATTCAAGACTAACTCATATGAGAAGACAAGATACAAAATTAAGAATGCATATAATAATCATGTGGGAAATACCTCTCAGATCATTCACTTGTTGAGTAGATCAAGAGTGGCAAACAAGATTATCCTATGCATACAACACCAATAAATGACAATATTATCTTCAGGTCCATAATGGATTCACATCCATAACCAATTTTTGGCTCCTTAGTATTTCTATTGAAATCCTCATCAACGAGTAACCATCTCAACATAAGATCCCATAAATAAGAGATCTCTTAGCCTCACCCAAGTCTCTCTAGTCTCCATGATCATCTACCAATCAATCCATGCCAACTGCAAGTGCAACCCTACAAAATCATGAAGATCCAAGCAAATGATTAATACTCAAAACTGAAGAGAAACAAACATGACCATTATCAAAATTCTAACTATATAAATAGGAACATATCATGACATCATGATCTAACATCCCCTCCTAGGAGATCACATTAAAATAACCATCCATCATCAAATGATGAATAAAAATCACTACCAAATCTCTCACTAAATTTTTTAACCAAGCTCTCCAGGCATCATGATGACCATATCCTAACTGAAGATCCTTCATGGTCCCAACACAATCAAATAAATCAAAACCATGAGGTCCCCAAAGGTAAGGTATAACCACAATCTCCAAACCAAGAGGATACAAGTACCACATATATTTTGTCAATAGAACCAAATATTTCATAACTCTCACTTCAATCTAACATAATAATCTAAGACCTTATGACACCAACAACCATTGAAAAATACCATCCATCTTCTAATCAAAGATTATACATGTCTCACTACACACTATAACGAAAAAATCTTAGAACTAAAATCTTAAAATAAAGGAATAGAACACAATATGTAACTGCATAAATCTCCCACTGAAATTAATATCGAGATATACATGGAATCATGAACAAAACCATTGCCAACACTCTACTCAAAGTGAATAAAACTTCTCATGCGCCATAAACAATTGTTATAGATTCAAATCACAAACTATATTAGGTACTCCCAAAAACCATCTCCTACTGTAATAAGCATACCAATATAACAATAGTGACCAAGAATATGGCCTACCAAAAAAAATAACATGAATTATTTTTACAAGAACTGTACATATACATCTTAAAGGATAAATAAATAAACAATGCTCCAATCTCAAATAATTAAAAAAATAGATTCAACCCCATATTAGTATCATGAAAAATAGAGATAGTCTAGTATAACATGTGTATTATAAAGACTCAAACACCAGAATCAATGCTAGATCTGATTTTCCAAACAAACCCACATAAGACTAACCATAGGTCAATAAGAACCCTCCAAGTAGCCATGCAAACCTGTAACTATCTTCATCCAAATTTCCCTAAATATAGCCTCGTCATAAATCTACATACCACATATTTTAGTTAACATGTAAAACATGCAAAACCATCTTTGTAAATCTAAAATCCATATAAAAATCTAGACATTCACATCAAACATGTCATCTTAATAATGGTATAAGCACATACAAGTGTAAACTACAACCCAAATAGGAAAAACCAAGTTGTCAAGGAGATTATAACATATGAAAGATATCAGATCCATAACTCATAAAGAGGTTGGTGACTTATCTTCTAGTTCTTTCATGTAAACAATGGCTAAAACCATGAAGCAAACATAAGCACTCTATTTGGTAGTCCAAATCGAGAGCTTTTATCCATGTGACCAGGATGTCTCTACCCATCCAACATGAACACCATCTCACTGCACATGACCACAAGGTAAAGGAACAAAACCATAAAATCGGAGGATATATATATATATATATATATATATATATATATATTTTCAAACAAGAGCTCCAAGTTACCAAAGCATAACCAACTCCATAAAGATCTATAATCATGAGCTTCCAATGCCCAACATAGATCACTTTGACAATATCCATGGATTTCATTTTCACAAATATGAAAAAAAAAGTTGACTCACAAAACATTATTTTTTTACCCATAAGCCTTCTAACAACCTTCAATTCCTTTTAACAAATTTCCACAAGCTTAAAAATCTAAGAAATCAAAATAAAGGAATACCCAAAACCTAGTTAACCTTAAGCTCTGATACCAAATGATGAGAAATAAACAAGTTCAATTATCCAAATATGACTTCAATGGATGATATTCAAGTCTTTGACTATAGGAACATGAAAAGATGAAACTTATATGCAAATTTGAAAATTAAGTTGCCTTAATAAGGAAATACCATGTGATTAGATCCATCTTATTTATGATGAAAAAAATTAGCGAATATAACATTCTTATAAACACTACCTTGTGTGAACATATAATAGAAATAAATGAATAATATTGTCAGCATAAGGTAGAAGCAAAGAGGCACAAATCAGAAACACAGGAGCATCACATAACATAGGATTTACATGGAGAAACCCTTACAAGAAAAATCTCCACCAATAAGAGAGCCCAAGTATGTATTATCAAAAAATAAATGAGATTACAATACAACCACTTCCATTCTCCTCTTTTCCTCCACATGGAAGAACCTATGCACCTATGAACAACCTCCACATGTCCTTATTCCTACAAAGTAACATTGCATTCAATTGTTCCTCTTTAATTCTACATCCAAGAGGTTGAGTTTATAGACTTGTGAAGGCATCTAATGCACCAAACAAGGTGCCCAAAGATGACCCTTAATTCAAAACATCCCCAACTTTTGGATTACCTCCTCGACATGTGAAAGGAAACCATTTTTGGCTCCAATACTTTCCCTCCAACTTGGGTGCCCAAACCATGAGAGATAAACATTATATTAAATGCAATAAATGATGGAAAACCAAGTGACACCTATTGCCTCTATCCAAGCACCCACTTGGAGAAACCCAACAGTCACTTATTTATCATTTCCTTTATCTTTTATTATCTCATTCTAGGCATCCACATGTGAGGAAAATAATATTAAATATTTATGTCCACAACCCACATTTACTATTGCTAGTGGACCCATCACACCTTATGATTATATTACAAAAAATGGTGAGAATTAATATTATAAAATATATCTTCCAATATTGTTGGATATTTCTGATATTTGGTTGTCATTGATGTCAACACTATTGCCATTAATGTCTTTAAGGCTGTATATGTTGAGGATATTGAGAAAATTGTAATAAAATAAGTTACAGGTTGTCGGTGATGCAGTGAAGTTCAATATGTTGCCTAGCTCAGTATATTGATGATAAGAATTTGTGGATTAAAGGGTTTGTTGACAAGTATATCTAGTTTATCCACATGAAGTTTTATAGATTCACATGAAGATTTGATTAAGTTATGAGTATATGTGTTCTGACAGTTGTTATGTTGCTTTAGTTGGTGTTCCTGAAAGAAGATGTTGTGATTCTAGAAATTTGAGTTGTTGCGGATGCTTCTGTGGTGATTCATGATGCTTGTGGATGTTTCTAGATCATGCTCTATCTGTGTTGTTGGTCTGCATTGATTGTTGTGCTCGCAATTGGTGATTTTCTTCTATGAGTTCATGTTAATCAATATCATGGACGACAAGGTGATTGTAGCGTGTTGCGGATCTTTGAGGCATAATTTCTTAAGGTGTTTCAAGTTCGAGACATGTTGTTTTGGGTCCTTACTATGTTTTGGCTGACATTGTTTGGTCCGTATTGATAAACTATTTATTGATTTGTGCCAACAGTCTGTACACATTTCATATTTTGTTGGGCCGACATGTAGTTGATGTTATCCTTAGTTGTGGATATATATGATCAATTTTTTATACCATTTAAGGGTGTGGTGTGTGATGTATGATGTATGATGTGTGTTGTGTGTGAATAATGTTCTAATCTTTCGAAGGCGAAAGTAAAGTGTGAAGAAGAGTGAGCAGGAGAAATTTTGTATGTGCTTATTTGGAACTGTAATTAGGCATTAGAAGATTCTAATTTTTCAGTTCAAAATATTTCCGATGTAATCTGAATGTGACTATAAGACAGTGAGTCTTCCTTTAGGAAATGAGCCTTTTGTATTTGAGTAGTGAGCTCTAGGCAGTGTGCCTGAATGCATGTGCATTCCCCATTTATAATACTTTTAACAGAGTATAATCTTGTGGACTAACCTCCACCATGGTTTTTCCCCTAATAGGGATTCCACGTAAAAATCTTGGTGTTATGTGTGTTTTTGATGTGGTGATGGTTTATGCATTCATGTTTATTAATCAAATTTGAGAATAAGTTTTAATAAGTATAATTTATGTGACAAATGATTCACCCCCCCTCTTAGTTGTTTTCCCTTGTGCTGCCAAAAAATACACCTTAAGTTCCTAGGGAAACTTTTCAAAGATGTTGGAACCGTGACATAGGATTTACAAGGTGGACGACACCTCAATCCTAACATTTTTTATCATTTTTTCATGTGCAATGAAAGAGTGTTCATGTTGGGTGATTATTTTTGGCTCCTTAGTCACATTAAAAAGAATTAATTATATTATCCATAATGAGGAGTGCTTAAATTGGGTTCATATTTTTATCCCTAGTTAAATTAAGGTTGTTGAATTGTTCTTTTGGTGGCTTGGATGTCTTAAATGATTTTTGTACATGCATATTTAACATTCATGTTCTTTGAATCTATGGGTTTTTTGAATTTATTATTTAAAATTTAAGTTTGTTCATATGTGTGACATTTTATTACTTTAGATTATAGATTTAATGTTATTTAGGATTGTAGGTTTCTATATGTTTAAATGGATTCAAATTTACATTCATAATTTTGTATGTTTTACATGTAAACTAAAATTTCTAATTTTATCGTTTTATAAAGATATATTTGTTCAATATTAAATTCTAGATGGAGATAGTTATAGATTTGCATGCATGCTTCATACATGTTTTTAGGAGGTTATTTTCAGCCTTCGTATGTGTGGAAGTATTGTTATATGCTTTGTCACTAAACATTTTTGTAGAATTTATTTTTAGGTTCCTAAATTTTGGTAACTCTATTATGGGTTTATGGAAAATTGGATTTGGAGTTGATTTGGTGTTTGAGTTGTGGAAAATATACATGTTGAATCTCTAACTTTCTCTAAAGTTATTTATGTATTATTGAATCCATTTATTTCATTTTAAATATTTTTGTGTTTTGTAGTTTATTTAGTTTTAGTTGGAGTAATGGTGATTCTTTTCTACCACTTTTGAGATACTACATATGTGTAGATATTGTGGTTATCTGGTGTGGATTTTTTTTCTAGTCTTTTCTTTGTCACCCTAGTGCATTGATATGTTCATTATAATGAGGCAAAAATGTTGTTTGGAGTACCTAAAGTAGTTATATTTTGGAACTTGTTATCACACTAATATCATATATTCCTAAGTATGTATTATCTAAGTATAATAAGGATAAGCACTTGTCCCATATTTAACCTTAACATTAGTCTTAGTTAATACCTTAACCCCTCTTAACTAGAATGAAGGGGTGTATCACTATATAGTTATCCTTATAAATAAGGGAGAGAATTGTTGGCAACATGAGCATGATGATGTATGGTGTTGTCATTGATGGCAACCCATTATAGAGGTGTTGATCTGGAGATGGCCAAGTTTTTTAGAGAATTGGCTAAGTCCTAGTATGCATTTTTAGTATAAAAAAGCATCAGCTTTATGGTCAACATTGATCCACAATGCATCATATTATCATACAGTTTTGAGGTAATCATGGTATGTATTGAACGTATTTATATCCAAATTTTTAGGGTTCTAAGTTTTCCATAGCTTAAGATATTGATGACAAAGTATCGGTCTCAGTAGAGGTAGTGTTACAGGTACAAAGTGCATGTTGGAATGCTCCACATTCTATCATGAATTATTATTATGCTGTACAGCTTTCAAGAAGCATTTGAGGATGTCAAAAGTGTATGCACTTCAAGTGGAAAGTGATTTTGTGGTTTCCGTGTTGAGTTGTGGATGAACAGTTGGTTCATTCGATGGTTTCTTCACTAGTTTTATTGTGTGGTTCCAACCTAAGGGTTTTAGGGTCATGTGGAGTTAAATTATATAAGGATGAGATTAATAGGAGTGATTATAGGTCATGCTAGCCTATTTTGATTAACTTGTTTTGTTTTATTCTACAAGTTATGTGTGATGGAGTTTTGAGCTGACAGGTTATAGTGTCACACGTTTCATCTAATTAGGCTGGCCTAATTGATGATTTGATTGTTTACACAAGATATTCATATATATACATAGTATGAAGTGTGTAAAATTTAATTTTTGAGCCTAATTGGAACTGTGTCTTCAACATGTTGTAAATGTATTGCAAGTAGTTAAAAATCTAGTAGTTATACATTATTCTATTCTCTTTTCTATTGTGGACAATGTATCCTCTAGGAAGTGAGATATTATTAGTGAGCCTTTATTTATGGATAGTGAGTCATCCAATCTGTAATCTATTGTAATTGTTTATAATTATTGTGAGCTAATCCTCACCATGGTTTTTCCCTTTCTAGGGTTTTCCATGTAAATTTGGTGTCCTTGTGTTGAATATTGAGGTGCATGCTTCAATTATTTATTTCCATTTCTACAAGTTAAATGAAATTCTTTGAATTTACTTTAATTTAATGAATTTCAAAGAATACTGATTCACCCCCCTCCAGTATTTTGGGTGTTCAAAAATTGGTATCAGAGGTTGGTTACTTCAATTGGCTTAACTGTTGAGGTAGATCTTGGAGGTTGAACACATGCAAAATAGGAGGTATCCTATCCCTCTGAAAAAAAAAATGATGGAAGGGTTTACTGAAGAAGACTATGAAGTTTATATGGAAGGAGAACTCAAGTCTTCTCTCGATGATCTATACAAAGAAAAAATTGAGAATAGAGATCTGAAAGAAAATATTAAGGAATTAAATGAGTGCTTCAAGAAGTCGATGAATAAAATCAATAAAGTTAACGAACAAATCAATAAAATAAATGAGAAACTTAAGAAATCAAATGAGAGAATCACTAATTTGAAAGTGCAAGTTGAAGAAGGAAAAAGAGTTGAAGACAACTTAAATGCCAAATTGAAAGACAAGTCTACAGAATGTTCAAGAATTGAAGAAGAGATTGTGACTTTGAGGATAGATCTGGCAAAAGAAAAGATTCAAGAAGAGCTCCACCTTGCTTGATGACATGCTTTCTGGTTAAAAAGATTCTAAGGATAAATAAGGATTAGGGTTTGAAAAATGAGAAAGCTCAAAGGAAAATTAGACTCCAAAAAATGTTGAAAAGAAGAATAATGAACAAAGGAAGATTGGAAATATGAAGATAAATATCAAACAAGTCTGGAATCAAAATAAATATTTCAAGAAACCTCCTATTAGACAACCAGTTGGACAAAGGTTTTAATCTTTTAATGGTTACTATTATTCTTATATTATTATATTTTGACACAAACCTATCGAGTGTAGAAGCAAGATGAATCAAAAAATTTAATCATTTCCTGATCAGTGCTATACATGCAATAGATTTGGTCATAAGGCTAGTGATTATAGAATTCAAATAATTAATGGTTACAGTAATGAAATCATGCAATGGGTTTTGGTATAAGACCTTTGAATTTAGATCTAAAATGGAAAGAATTTTGATCCAAAACAAGGTGTCATATACTATAAATTCAACAAACCAAGACACATCACTATGTTTTGTATAGGAAATAATGTGAAACCCTCTAGTGCACAAAATAAAATTGATCTAATAAAGAAGGTTCATCCAGTTGAAGTAAAGAAGGAGATGAATAAGATATGGAAGAAAAAGGAAGAGAATGAAGTGAAGAATTATTCTATGCCAAATTATAGTGTAGATGTTTCCTTTGGAAACTAGATAGAGAGCATTGGATCAGGGAGAGTTTTAACTGAAAACTTTCTAGCCCCCTGCCAAAGATGTGATGCTGACAACTTTAGCATATTGGTGCATGTACAAGTTAGTTTTTTTGATCTATTGGTGAGATCTTTGATGAAAAATCTCTTGTTGCAAGGATTTATGGAGTGATTGGGAGTGACTGTCATATCATAGTGTTGGTTTGACAACTTTTTGACCTAACTTTTCTACTACAATTAATGCATACTTTAGGTCACTAGAAAAGTGTTTATATCTCTTTTTACAAATTTAAATGGTCACGTGTGTTCAAGAAATTGAAAGTGGAGAGAAGTGAAAATGAGATTTGAAGTATTTGTGAAATGTTGGATGAAACCCTACTGTCAAAGACTCACAAGGTATTTACTATTTCTTGCAAAACCTTAGTTTCAAAGAAGTGAAAAACATTTACTCCTAAGGTTATTAATGTTCTTGAGAGGTTGAGACCTAAGTTTAGGAAGCACCCATTTAAATTAATGTAAATAGATCTTGAAGGTTTGTTCTCTAGTGTTCCACTAAATGTGATGCATATAGATGATGTGTGAATATACATTCATAGGAAGATGGATGAGTATGATCATTTAAAGTTGGAAAAATTCAAGGAAAAAGTGCTAACTAAATATTAATTCGAGTTAAGACTAGAGTATGCTAGCTTCATGGAGAAGAAGTTAGATGTGTGGGTAGATTTTCCCAATTTTAGTCATGAAAATGAGTGGGTGAAGTATGTGTTGAGTAGAATACATGACGAGTTCATATGGTTGGATATATTGCATATGATAACTAAAGAGGAAACTAAGTTTGTAACTAGTTTAAGCTCCATTGGACTAGTTTCGACATTGAAGGTGGTAAAGAATAAAGTTGTGATGAATCTTACCAGAGAAAATTTTGACAAGCATGCCCTAACTGTGGATGACATAAAATATGTACAACAATGAAGTATACTTCAGTGATGATTGGTTACAAAAAATTATACACAAGTAGAGAGAATTCAATATTTTCCACCATAATACACACGACCTATTAGATGGTGAAGGAAGGTCAAGACTTTGACCTATGTGAGCTCCTAAGATTGTAGTTGATGGATAATTTATAGAAGACAAAGGAGTCAAGGTACCCTTCTGGTCTAGTACCCTAATTTTTTTCTTAATGTTTTACTTTCTAAATGAGTTACCCAGAGAAAAGAATGTAGTAGGGTTAGACAATATCCCAGTAGTTTATGCAAATTAGAGATCATTTGAGGAGATTTGCATATTTTGAGCCCTTCAGACAATGTTGTGGGGATTTTTCAAAACATTTCAATAAAAGATGCAAGAGAGAGAGAGAGAGAAAGAATTCCAAGAGGAGTTGTGAATGAGTATAAGAATGATATAAAATTTATGGTTAGCAAAGACTACTACTACATGGAAGTGGTTGAACCTAGAACTATTTGGGTTCTGCAGCTAAGTTATGAGGTTGCAAATTTTGAAATCATTCCCCTTGTAAAAACATGTGTTGAGAAAACCTACAAATACATTTCAGGAAAGGTTTAGAAGATATGAGGAGAAATCAAGTAAGAAAAGGACATTAAAATAAGGTTGAAAATATGAAGGCTAATTTAGAAAGAGAGTTTGGTACCTCTAAGGGGTCTATGGAGAAATCTAAAAGAACACATACTCCTCCATGGTCTACAAAGAGAACAAGAAGGTCAAGTAGGACTCCAATCTCCACACCTACTAATACAAGATACATATAGAAACTTTGTACAATAGAAGAATACAAAGAGAAGAAGAAAAGAAAAGGAAACCTGAGAAAATTATGTCAGTTGTGAAGAAGAAGAAGAGGAAGGACCCCAACTGGTCTGCAGAAGGAAGTCTCAAGTCTCTTAGGAAGATATCAGTACAAAATGAAATAATATCAATGTGGTGGTTTTAGAAAGTGAAGAGGAAGAAGAAAATGAAAAAGAAACTTTTATCTTTAAAAAGAGAGAAAATAATTCTAAGTCGAGAGAAGAAAAATGATCAGTTAAAGATAAGGAAAAATAAAAGGGAAAGAATAAAGAGAAGACCCCTCTAGTCCATGAGCATATCCCCATGAAGCTTGATGCATTGTTTATGACATTCTAGAGATTCATAGTCAAATACATCATGACATTCAATACTAGCCTAAGTGATATTCATGATCAATTGTCAATTTATCTAAAAAGTGTGTTGAATGCAAGAAGAGGAAAGGCTCTTTCTTAAGATGTAAAGATGAAGACATTTTCCTTGGAGAAGATTGGTTTTGTTCTACAACAACTGCCAAGCCTTTGCAGTTTTATATTTACCTTTGCGGCTGTGCCTTACCTTTCAATTCCTCACTACCCTCGGCGTGCTCCACGTGGCATCCTTGTGAAGCTTTCTATTTTCCTATCGCTTCGCCTTTCGCCGATCTCCATCTGCGTGTCGCGTGGCTTTCTCTAGCTGCTTTCTAAACTAGGCCCGCCTTATACTTTCTTTCGCTCGATGCGCTCCACATGGCTCCCTCTCAGAGATTTTCACTGGGAATCCCTTATCTTTTCTCTGAGCCCCATCTGCATAACACGTGGCAGTTTTTGCCACACCGGTTACCTTGGATTTGTCGCTACACCTTTTGCGCTTGCCTTCTACCACGTTTTCTTTTGTGGTGCCGCATGTTCATTTTTGCTACTGCATGGTTTTTCGTTCCCTATCGTGGCTTTGCTGGAATGCTCCTAGGTAGTAGATGTTTGCTATGGCAACTCGAGGTGATCTAGGCCGTCAGTCTTTGCTCATGGCTTTCCTTCTCTTGGTTTTTTTAGGTGGTGGACTGGTCTATGAATACATGCCATGTTTCTCTTTATTGGTGATTGATTAAGTTGTAAAAACTCTCGAGCACTGGGAAGAAAGCCTTTGTAATAGTTTTATTTAATTTTAAGACTCCAGACTATGCCAAATCAATTCGGCCTTTCTATTTTTCATGCATTTAATAAGACTATTTGTCTGTGTTGTTATCTTCTTTTATTTGTATGAATGCATGTTCTTCAGCTTTTGTAATCCTTCATAGCTCAATGAATATAGATCATGTTTCTTTGACTCCTCTATGTCAGCTAAGGTTATGCTAGATTATGTTATGAAAATTGGAAGGTATTTTTAAGTGCTTTTGAGAAAAATAGCTTGATGAACAACACTTTGGTGGTTTGGGCCTCTACATTCTACACTGTCCCCTGGTGAATTTGTCTAAGAATTTGGCACATCACCTGTAGTGTAGATATTATATTTTCCCTATCTTTCTAACCTTTTACCTCCCCCACTAAATGAAGAGATGGTTTTGATAAAATCCTGGAGGTCACTTAGCTAGCGCATAATGTCCCCCAATAGCTAAGTTTCCCATGAGACTACTGCTACATGCAAAATTCGACATCAACAATTCCTTTTTTGGCACGTTTGGTGGGACCGTGAACTAGCACATTCGCCTGATTTTATAAGTGTGTATGAGCCATCGGCCTATAACTAGGTCATTGATTGCAAGATTCCCTGGCCAGCTCGTAGCACCATTAGTTTATGTGCACCTGAGAGGTCGGCGAGGTAGCCCTTCACCTCCTCTATCTCTTGCTTCTCCGCTATCACCTACTCTGCCTGTACTTATGGCTGCTAGAAATTATGTAGCCTGGGACTCTCGTAGTCCTTTAGTTGCACCTATGCCTCTTACACTATGGGCTCCAATCCCTGCTTCCAGTCTAAAATCTATCCCTAAGTATTCTAAAGATGAGTCAAAGACACTAATGGAACATTTGCAAGATGTGGAAGACATATGTCTGGTACATGGTGTATCAATTGAAAATATAGCTCTTAGATTGTTGGTTGCCTCCTTCTGAGGAAAGACACTAAACTGGTACAAGACTCTTGAAGCTAGCACTATTCCAACTTAGGACCAGCTTGGAATCCCGTTTTTTGAGCATTTTTCAAATGTTGGCGATAGATCATCACTATATAATCGAATGGAAAATATAAAGCAAACTCACCATGAAGCTCTGCCTAATTTCAATATGAGATTTCATTCAACCTGACAAAGAGTAACCATTGGCAGTCGAGCACCTTCGGATTTGGCATTCATGTTGTACCTAAAGTTGATCAACGTCGATATCTCCATGATGCTTTAGGCTCTTGGCGGGGCAACTCTATCCAATGCTTATGCCTTGGTTTTCACTGTGGAAAATAACCTGATTGTTGCTAGAAAGTTGGCACCGAGATCCATCATGCCATTGTTTCCTGAGTGCAACACCGCAGAATCCGAAGTTCCTTCCACTAGTAGGCCTACAACTCCACCCCAGTCTATGTATGTGTACCCTGTAACAACTTCAAGTGCAGCTTTGGTGCCTAACCCCTTGATGGTCGAGATGAATGAGATGAGAGAATAGATACGGACCATGACTATTGAATTAACTACCATGAAGCAGCCGCAATATAACTATCAGAAGCCAGCTTACCAGAGTTACCAAGGTGGAAAATATTTGTACCAATCAAATCAGTGGTAGGATAGATTGTGTGGAAATGTTTCATCTCAGTCGAATAACCAAGTGGTTCCGGTGACCCTGTCAATACCGACTGTACACCCTAGTTCAGGGAAAGAGTTAGTCATAGGGCAGAATAACTTAGCCAAAGATGCCAACTCATGGTGTTTTCCCTACAATAATACACACATGCCCAGAAATTATCTGCGGGGAAATTTGCAACAAAATATCACAGACCAACGTAGCCATGGTGGCGCACCTAATCCTAACAACCAATCATACGCCTCCTAGCAGATGGAAAATGTTGTCCTTGCCACTCAAATGCAATGGATGTCCATCCAACAAGAGTCTGACATAGTTCCAGATCAAGCACTCTTTTCTTGGATGGAGGGAGAAGAGTCAGCATTTCCAAACGACATCCATATGGATAAAGTGCCCCAGGTGGAATCTAAATACAACACGCATTCAAAGCGTAGATTCCCCAAATATTTCATAGCCTTGCCAACCAATGCTTCATCTCATCTGATGCCTAGCCCATCGGCATGCCTATTGCCAATCCCACCATAGTTTAAAATGGTTATTCCTAGCTCTTTGAATCCACTTCCCTTGAAGGCGAAATCTCCTACAATCACCCCTGTTGTTTCCAAATAGCCTGACGCACCAGCCACGAAGCCCATGTCGACTGTGAAACCTAAAGAGAAAGAAAATGTGAATCACCAATCGTGAGTGCAGTTCAACGTGGTGGAACAACTAAAAAAATTAATCTGCCAACACTTCTTTGTGGGATGTCTTAGCTATTTCGGAGCAGAAAGTGCTACTACAGATGACATTGTTGGGAGAGGAAGATGTGAAGGTGCCTAGCCAATCCAATGAAGAGAACTTATCCAAGTCAGACCTTTATAAAGTGCTAACAATTCAATTAGAGGAGAAGCTCGAGTCTGGAAAAGAAAGTAAGCCTAAACCTAAGACTTTCTTTGTAACACTTATTATTGGCGACAAGCTGTTACATAATTGTATGATCGAATCTAGTGCTAGTACCATCGTCATGCCAAAGCAAGTAGCTAATGCTTTGGGTTTAAAATATGAGCCTCTAAACAAAGGAGTTATCAGCTAGATGGAAATAAAGTTGATACCGTCAGGGTAATCAAGGGATTGCCTATGACTTTGTTTGCCTGCCCTAGTATCACTGTAAATCAGGATATCGTACTCATTGATATTCCTCCTCTATTTGGGATTTGTTTGTCCTGAGAGTTCATAGCAAATGTCAGAGGATATCTAGCACTAGACTAGTCACACCTGATTTTGAGGACCAAACATGGAGCCAAGATGAAACTATTGTTAAAAACTTTACATTTTGAGCATGTTGCTGACGAGGCCTTGTTCAACTTTGAAGCATCACGTACTTCAATCACTCAGGAATAGAGGTTCAATGTGGAATTTCTGGAAGAAGAAGAGGCTACTAGCTCCTGAATGGAAGATGAAGAAAATTTGTTGAAATAATTTATTGATACAGACCCTTTCGGAAATTATCATGCAACTAGCCTTGGAACCTGTGTTATACATGAAGAGGAGAAGATTATGCCCAAAGTTACTAAGGAGCCTGGAGGTGAACAATCTTCAGAAATATTGACTTTGTACTTTGATGGCACAAGATGTAGAGTAGGAGCTGGAGCGGGGATTTGTTTGATATCCCCATCCGAGGAAAAGACCTTGAGGTCGTATCGCTTCCAGTTTGCGTGCTCAAAAAACAAAGCATAATATGAAGGTCTGGTCCATGGTTTAAGCCTTGTGGACCAAATGGGTGCAAAGTAGATAAGTGTGTTCAGAGATTCAGAGTTGGTAGTCGACCAAATCCATGGAATTTCTGCAGCAACGAATATCTATATGTGATCCTATCGATGTAGAGTCTGGGATCTTATTGACAACTTTGAGGCATTCAATATTTAGGCTATACCGAGGGAGAAGAACTCAAAAGCTGACAAAATGGTGACTATCGGGGCTTAGTTTGAGATGACCTCTGAATTATTAAGAAATAAGCATGTGGTGAGGGTAATTGTAAGACCCATTGTTCTAGATAAAAATCAAGATTGGCAAGTATTTGATAGTGATGCTCATATTGCATAATTCCTCTAGTCATCTAGAGAATTTTCCAATCAACTGCAACCAAAGATCACCGAACCCTATGGGGATCAAATTATCCAGATGAAATCCAACAAGCTTCTGAGAGGCCTAGTCACTCTAGAGAGCCTATTTGATTTCGATGATGCGAAAAGAGACAAAAGGAAACTTGTGGCTGACAAGGGTGATTACACCAATTTGCATATCAGGGAAGACAAAAAGCTCAAGTTCGGGAAAAAAATTTCTCAGAAGAATAAGGACAAACTAAGGCATTTTTGTCAAGAATATCCAAGTGTATTAGCCTGGTTATATGATGATCTTAAAGGATACGATCCTGGGATCATCGAGCATACAATTGAGTTGTCGGAAGGGGCGAAGTCACTTCATTAGAGGCAGAGACCTGTGAACCCAAAGATAGAATCTCTCATGTCACAGGAGTTGAACAAATTGATTGCATCTCGAATAGTGTTTCCAATCAAACATAGCACTTGGGTGTCAAACCTAGTACTTGTCTGGAAGAAAAATGGAGACATACAACTATGTGTAGACTTTCGAGACTTGAATAGAGCATCCTTAAAGGATCATTACCCTCTGCCTTCAATGGAGGTAATTCTACAAACCATAGTTGGCTTTGAAATGTTCTCAATGTTGGATGGATTTTTGGGCTACAACCAGATTCGGGTAAAGGAAGAGGATCAACACAAGACAATGTTCACCACTAAGTGGGGAACTTATCCATATGCCAAAATGCCTTTTGGACTCTCGAATGTCGGAGCCACTTTTTAGAGAGCCATGGATATTGCTTTTAAGGATTTGATCCACAAAATTATACTCATCTACCTGGATGATTTAACAGTATTTTCAAAATCTGCTGATGATCATTTTGATCATTTGGAGCTTGTCTTCCAGAAGTGCCAGGAATTCAAGATTTCTTTAAACCCAAAGAAATGTGTGTTCGGAGTTCCCCAAGGGAAGTTATTGGGGTATGTTGTCTCTAAGGAGGGCATTACCATTGATCCTGAAAGAGTTGATGTGATTTGGGAGCTCCCGTTACTTGTCAACAAGAAGGGCATGCAATCATTTCTGGGTAAGGTCAACTTCATTAGCTAATTCATTGTACATTTTGCAGGGATTGTTCGGCCTATTACCTTGATGCTAAAGAAAGACCAGATTTTCAAATGGACGGTGGAGGCTAGAAAAGATTTTGAGCTTATAAAGGAGGCTATTTCTTCTGCCCCTATGTTGGTGAATCCTGACCTATCAAAGGATTTTATTATGTACATTTTTGGTGGTGGCAACATCGCCACTATACTTATGCAAAAAGATGATGAAGATAAAAAGCAGTACCTTCTTGCCTTCTATTCATGAACCTTAAACGAGTATAAAGTAAAGTACAACTTTGTAGAAGAGCAGGCCTTTACAATTGTGAAATAACTTAAGAAGTTTCAACATTGATATCATACAATAAGGTGATTTTTTGTGTACCACACCCTAGTGTGCGAGAGTATATCATGGAGGAAGAAATCACAGAGAAGAGAGCTAATTGGATCATCAAGATCCTAGAATATGATATTGATGTCAGACCTGTCAAGACTGCCAAAGGAAAGGGACTATGCGAGTATCTCACTGAAAGCAGTGAACTAGTGACATAGCTTGAAATTCTAGAACATGTGTTATTAAACGAAGAAAGTTCTCAGGGTGACTGGCTTAAGGATAGAATTAAATTCATGTAGACGAGAAGGTATCTGATCAATCTACATTCTTTTAAAAGGTGTTTCTATCATTTACAAAATAACATTTATGTTCTCTTAGAGGGTGTTCTATTTAAAAGAAATTTTAATGGCATCCTGCTAAGATGTGTAAATGACGAGCAGGCCAAGAAAATATTGGTTCAATACCACAATAGCCCGGCTGGAGGATATTTTTCTGTAAGAACGACGACAATTAAAATTATATGTGCGGGTTATTTTTGGCCAACACTTTTCAATGACGCATTTTTACTGATTAGGTCTTGCAATGAATGTCAATTTCATGTCAGAAAGAGAAAGAATGTTTCTATGCCATTAAGGCCTATAGTAGTAGAAGAAATTTTTGCTCAATGGGGTTTAGATTTCATTGGGATGATTAATCGTTTCTCCTTAGCTAGACACAAATGTATATTGACAGCAAAAGACTACCTCACTAGGTGGGCAGAAGCAGTGCCATTGAAAAATGCAATAGAAGTGGACATTGTTAACTTCCTGCAGGAGTTGGTAGCCAGATTTGGCCCACCCAAAAAAATCATCTTCGATAATGCTAAAGCATTCCTCGGCTCAAATATGAGCCAGTTCGCATAAAAGTATGGGGTATTCTTGAAAACCTCTCCTAACTATTATCCTCGGGGGAATGGCCTCATAGAGTCTACAAATAAAAACCTCATCGGGTTAATAAAGAAGATAGGCTTGGAACACCAAAAGGAATGGCATAGGAACCTTCGGATAGCATTGTGGGCAAACCGAATCACGCCCAAGTAGATACTGAAGACATCTCCTTATGAGATGGTGTACGGGAAAGAGGCATTGTTTCCTATTGCCACGAAAATCCCTGCCTTGCAATTGCTTAAATCTCTGGAGATTGAACAAAATAGAGCAATGGAGGTAAGGTTTTCTAAGCTACTCAAGGTACAAGAAAAAATAGAGCATGCCCTTGAGGCAATGAACAACCGCCAGTAGGTAGTAAAGAAATGGTTTGATAAAAAAGCGTCGGATCAAGAGTTACAATGCAGGGACTTGGTGTTCAAGTTCAATGAGTGCAGAGCAAGGCCAGACCATCACGAAAAATTTGACTGCCTCTGGGAAGGGCCTTTCAAAATTACCCAGTGTAAACAATTCAACTCTTTTGAGTTGGAAGATAAAGAAGGTAATGCCCTAAGTATTCCAGTTAATGAAATACATCTTAAAAAAATTCATTAATTTTACCTGTGTGAAGGCTCTGTAAATTGTAAATATGTAATTATTTTTCCCGCTTTAAAGTTTTTGGGTCTTCTCAGTGCTTTATGAAATAGTAGCAATGGTGCAAGAAATTGAAAGAAACATTGTAAATGGGCCAAGATTTTTTTTTTTAATATTATATATATTGGCCAGAAACTTAAATTATATAAGGTAGAGGCCAATGGCCTTGTATCGATATATACATATGTCCGCTATGAAGCGGAGCTTGAAAGTGAAAAAGAAAAATTGGGGATCATTTTCATACTCAAATTATTAGTGGGAGGGACCAACAATTGCAGAAACAGGCGGCGCGACATCAGGGAACACCATTCTTTCAAAATCCTCATACCACTGGAGGTTTTAGAATGGTTCAATATAATGCCGCCGCATGAGGAAGTAGAAGCTGACGTGGACCTCAGAACGATGCTCCTCATGAGTCTCCAATTCAAAACCAAAGAGGAAGGGCCTGGTTGGAATAGTTCCCCCATGCAGTTGCAGCAAACGAAAGTTATGAACCGAAGGGATCCCACGATCAAATTGAGTAGCACACATGATCTGCTCTAGTCCTCTAAGGTAGCATCGAGGGAACACTTGCTTTGTCAGTTTTAAGATCTTGCACTTGGAAATGCTGATATTCAGTAATGAGGCGACAAAATGGGAGAAAATGCTAGTGTTTACTCAGTACTGTTCCTCATACTCTACGCAATCTTTTCCCAAAACCCACTTAATTGCCTTCACATACAGTAGGTTTTTCATGCTTGTCATACATTTTAGGCTTGCACCTAATTTTGCCTAAGAAAGCAACTTGAGTCTTCTTGTTGACTAACCTTATTGGCATTTCCATGATGTTTACTATTCTGGCTAGAAAAAATGAAATTTCTAAGATAGGAAAAGCTTGCTAAGCTAGGAATTATAGGAAACATTGTGATTTGCAATGTTGTTAAGGTTCTTATTTATAGACTGGCTAGGGTTCACTAGCTGAGGTAGGCCATAATTACAACTGAGCCAAAGTGTGTTGCCAAGCCTCGATTTTCTGTGTTGCGGCGTGTGAGGTAATGGGAATATACAAGTACTATTGCAACTTGCTTTGTTCAAGTTGCCAAATTCATTAGAAGTTGGACAGGTGCCAACACAAGGAGCCGTCATCCCATCCAAATCAATAAAAAACTTAAAGAAAAGCTGTTGGGCAATGTGCCCAAGTACGTTCAATAAAATCAGTAAATGCATAAATCTTGCGAAGGAGTTTTACAAGGTTGTCTTGGTTCATTGTTCAAGAAAATCAGGTGCCACCTCACGCGAAAATCTGTCTCATAAATGTAGATGGCAATGTGGTAGTTTGGCGATCTTTTCACATGCATGAAAGGTTGGTGATGCATATGGCAACTAGGTATGAATGGCTGGCACGTACCCTTCTTGGTCATTTTTCACGAAGATCAAAAAGGCAGGTTAGGCATGTAGAGCACATTTATTGCAAGGAGTTATCTAAATATAAAATAGCTAAGGCATTCGCAAGAGAGAAATAATTTTTTAGAAAGCTAAGTCATTTGTGAAAGTTTGCAAAAAAATTCTTGCAAATACAGAAAATGGTTGAGATTGTAGAGAACCCAACATAGGCCATGGCCCCGACAAGTATAGTCAAGCAGATGAGAAGGGCTTTGGTTGTGAAGGATTGGGATAATGTCTTTGATCTTGAGCTATCCCAAAATCCTAAGAGCCTTAGGGAAGTCGCATGCGAAAAAATGAAGAATGTAAAAAACCCTTTCAAAAAGCGTTTATGGTTTTATGGGCTTCTACAGTACATGGTTCCCTTGGTACACCCTTGCGAAAAAATTGTGGTAGCATGCGCGACACCCTTTGACCCGAGCACTGGAGTAATTAGCGGCACTAATTTCAGGGTAGTCATCAACCTTGATGTTATTCAGGATATGTTGTGCGTCCCACTCCCTTTGACCCAGGATGTTGAGATTTTTGAAGTGAACAAAATGCAACAAAAGTGGAGAGGACTCCGGATGGCACCTCAGTTTTACTATACCAAAAATGCTTAGCCGACTAATACTTCAGCACTGCCCAAATTCCCTTTTGGTCTGAAATCTCTCAAAGGTGTGTCTTCTTCTGTCACTTCTATACTAGTGCTGGTGTGTGGTCTCGATATAAACAAACATGTTTTAGAGTTCCAAATGTGCCTCAACTTTATATTGAGGAGGAACAATGTGCCTCCACTCTTGTATTTTGCAAAAGTTATTAGTTATGGGATTTGGCAGCAGTTGCAGGAATTCCAAGTTGGTTGTAGGTTTAGTTATTCCTCATTCCTAGCCTACTTGATATTACACTAAAATCTAGATTACTTTTCAACATTTATGTCTCTGGCTATTTTTGATGAAGGTGGCTTGAGGAAGCCAATTTCGACATGGACTCCAGTCATGTCGAAAACCTTCAATTACTATGCATTTTCAAAGTAATTCTTGACCCCAACTCTGCGAGCTTTGGATGGAGTTGGCATCAATATCATCATGTGCATATCCCCCCGACAAAAATCCTAGTTGGGAAAGCTTGTACTGCCCTGTGATTGGTTCTTTGGCATGAATTTCACCATACTCTGCATGTGAGGTTTTGCCCAGGAGCCCTTCTGGCTCCCCCATTTTCTTTCAGACAGAGTATTGGCCCTAGAAGCAATGAGGCAGCTATGTACTATTGATAATGATTATTGGGGGGGAAAACATTTAACCTCCTATTTGTTGCTGCTAATAATGTTTGGTTCTGTGTCACTGATCAAGAAAAGGACTTCAAAGATTCTTCTTTCAAAGTTGGGTCATCTCAGGTTGGTGTTGATAAATGACACTTGGCATTAGA
The DNA here is from genome assembly GCA_007115665.2 of Sequoiadendron giganteum. NCBI lineage: Eukaryota > Viridiplantae > Streptophyta > Pinopsida > Cupressales > Cupressaceae > Sequoiadendron > Sequoiadendron giganteum. Next base: position 268,440,347 of record CM021108.1, read on the forward strand.
ACCCTGGAAATAATTTATTGAGGGTCGGCATCAGAATCCCACATTCGCCTCAGCCAATCTAGGACCCTTGGAGAAATGTTGAGGAGGGGGATCTAAGTTTATATGTAGGCCTTGAATATTTTCCTACTATGGATGAGTGACCGTTATGGCTAAAATTTTACTACATAGTGGGGAGAGCCAACCCAAAGCAGAAGGTCAAACCATCCCTGTGCACCCAATTAAATAAGCTCAATTGGATGTCCGAGAATATTTGACACTTCTAGATATACCGACAGGAGACTCTGGAAGCCAACAAGCTTCATGAAGAAGTGGCCCTTGATGAAAGATTTGATGATATCTGGGAGAGGGAGCATCCGGAAATGGAAAGGTCTCTGAACCATTCAACATCCCTGCAACATTATAGAAGGGAAGAGATTGCCGTGAAGCCTAGGGATGAAGTAACTCAGAATCCCCCTGTCATTGTCAAGAATCCAAACATGAGAAGGATACTGGTAAACAACCTGTGTAGCAAGAGGATTTGCATGCACAAACATCAGAGCCATCCAACTCCTCTAAATCAACAAGGAAGTGGGTAAGGGCTACCAGTGGTCAGAGGTGGGTCATTGTTGACCTCGATGACTCTCCAGAAGAAAAGTGACAATGAACTAGAAATTTCGATGGAGAAGAAGAGTGATCGACAGAGGAAGTGGTTGAATCATCTGCAACTCCTCTCGAGCCTCAGGTAACATTTCCTCCCTCTTCTCTCTCTACCATGTCTCTGGTTTCTTCTTCATTTTCCCCTGCTTTTTCATCTACACCAATTTTCTTTGCCGTTGGATATCCCAGGAAGTCAGGTCTCATCCCTCCTTGTTTCCCACCTTCATCCTTCGCTTTCCATCCCTTTCCTGGAACAAAATTTGGTGTAAGTGTTGTGCTCATGAGCCAAAAATTCTTATCCCAGAGGCCCAACCCTATAGTTGGCGCATCTCCAGCCTTTCCCTATACCGCATTATCACCCTCTTTGAGTGGCCATTTCATTCCACCATTCTCTCCGGCCATTATAACGAAGCCCAACAAAACTTCTGATGCATTGAGTACGTTGTCTTTCCCACTGGCCATCCCTCAAGAGTTCCCTTTTGCTAATGGCCTCGGTATCCCTACCTAGGAATAGTTTTTGTAGGTTGATGCAAACAAGAGTGCCTGTGCTAACTGTATCAATAAAAGAAGACAAAAGGATGCGACTAGGCAGGCGAAGCCTCTCCTACAAACTATATTTAATGAAAGTCAAAACTCTTTGATGTTTGCAAAAATCACTCCCAACATGATTAAACCACTAGGAGAAATGCTATCAGGCTAGCCTTGTAGCAGGCCCACCCACAAGATAAGGTCGAACTAATAGAGGAGACCCAGAAAATCATAACCATAGATTATCTCAAGCTCAACCGCTAGGCAAAGAAAAAGGATGATCAGATATCACAGCTCAAGGGTAAGGTTGATATCTGGGTAAACAAGTTTAAATCCCAGGAGAATGAAATAAGTCACCTTGAGAAGGAGAGGAGTGCCTTCGAAATTCAAATCAGGGAGCTACAAATTTTGAGCACAGAGATCGTTCCAACTTTCCAACGCGAAGTTGAGCAAAGCCGAGCAAGTGCAGAAAAACTCCACGCTGCATCTATGCAGCTAGTTGAAGGAATGAAGGAGCTCCGACAGAGCACAAATGTTGAAATTAATGAAATGAATGCCACTTTGGAGTTGGAAACTCAAAAATAAAAAATGGGTCGAATTGGCCTTGGAAGAAAAGGAAAAAGAGGTTTGTGCTCTAAAGGAACAGGTGTCCACATTGGACAAAAATTTATCAGAGCTAAAGGCGATTTTGAGCAACAGAGAAGCAGAATTGGCTACCCTAAAGACCCAGCCTTTTGCATCTTGGATGAGCTTGTTGGATATCGCCAAGGATTTGTATGCATCATACTAGGACAAGGTGAAGGCATTATGCCTTACTCTTCAGCCCACTTTAAAATTTATGGTGCAAGTGGCTAGCCTTTGCGGGGCAGTAGGTGAAAAAATACAAGAGATTCAAGAGGTAACTTCTGACAAAGTTCTAGAGGCTAGAATTTTATTAGGAAAGTTGTATATAGCTTTCGATGAAGCCTTGAGCGGCATGGGCATCAAAGACCGAACAACGGCGACCATGGGTGTAAGTATCCTCATCTCTATGCATGAGGTTGTTCAATAGGTAGCAGAATGGAGGGCTCGGCTAAACCAGGTTACCAGTGACATGGAGGAAAAAAAATCCCACTTAACTTAGAGAGGCCTCCCTTTGCCCTTCATTGTTGATCAGGCGGTAGCGGGTGTGGAACACATTGTTGCTATGATCGAAGAGAAGAAGCAGGACCTTTTTGTCTTCCAATATTTTGTTTAATCTCTGACTGCTGAAGAAATTGAGGGGATCATGCATCAGTTGGCGCAGCTTTTCTTTCAATTGGAATTAGAAATGAAAAATATCAGGTGGATTGCCTTTCAAGGCAATTATTGATCAAGGGCTAGCTCATGAGAATCTATGAGCTCTCTCCATGCCATCGAATGAATTTTGGACTAGTCTACAAGCTACCCTCTTGAGGTTGTGAGCAGTTTTGGGATGTTGAACCAACGTTTCTAGGGTTCTTCCTTCCACGAGCGAAATGCCCTTGTGAGTTGCCAAACTGTTCCACAAAAACTGCCAAGCCTTTGCGGTTTTATTTTTACCTTTGTGGCTATGCCTTACCTTTCAATTGCTCACTACACTCAGCATGCTCCACGTGGATTCCTCGCGAAGCTTTCTATTTTTCATATTGCTTTGCCTTTCGCCAATCTCCGTCTGCATGTCATGTGGCTTTCTCTGGCTTCTTTGCGAACTAGCCCTGCCTTGTACTTTCTTTCATTCGGCGCACTCCACATGGCTCCATCTTAGAGCTTTTCATTGGGCATCCCTTCATCTTTTCATTGGGCCCCGTCTGCACAACACGTGGTAGTTGCTGCCATGTCAGTTACCTTGGAGTTTTCGCTGTACCTTTTGCACTTTCCTATTGCCGCGTTTTCTTTTGTGGAACCATGTGTTTGTTTTTGTTCTTGTGTGGTTTTTCATTCCCTATCATGGCTTCACTGGCATGCTCCTGGGCAGTCGATGTTTCTTTGTGGTGGCTCAAGGTGATCTGGGTCATCGGTATTTGCTCGCGGCTTTCCTTGTCTTGGTGTGTTTCAGGCGGTGGACTGGTCTATGAATACATGCCATGTTTCTCTTTATTGGTGGTTGATTAAGTTGTAAAAACTCCCGAGCACTAGGAAGAAAGCCTTTGTAATAGTTTAATTTAATTTTAAGACTCCAAACTGTGCCAAATCAATTTGGCCTTTCTATTTTTCATGCATTTAATAAGACTATTGGTTTGTGTTGTTATCTTCTTTTATTTGTATGAATGTCTATTCTTCAGCTTTTGTAATCCTTCATAGCTCAATGAATACATATCATGTTTCTTCAACCCCTTTGTGTCAGCTAAGGTTATGCTATATTATGTTATCCAAATTGGAAGGTATTTTTACGTTTTAAGTGCTTTTGAGGAAAATAGCTTGACGAACAACACTTTGGTGGTTCGAGCCTCTGCATTCTACACTGTCCCCTGGTGAATTTATCTAAGAATTTGGCGCATCACCTCTAGTGTAGATTTTATATTTTCGCTATCTTTCTAACCTTTTACCTCCCCCCACTAAATGAAGAGCCAACTTCGATAAAATCCTGGAGGTCACTTAGCTAGCGCATAATGTCCCCCAATAGCTAAGTTTCCCATGGGACTATTGCTACATGCAAAATTTTGCGTCAACAGGTTCCTCATTGTCTCATGAGGATAGAATCAATCTATCTAAGTTTTATAGAAATAAATTAAGGAAAAAAAGTGTTGGTACTCTTATAAGTAGAGATAAGGATGAGATAGAAAGGCTAAGGAAAGAGACATTGCAAATAGTTGAGACACTTGCTAAAGAGTTGGGAGTTTCTCTAGGTGATGAAGATTAGATGCAACAAGACACACCCCTCCTAGAAAAAAATGAGCATTTCAATGAACAATAGATCATGAGCATGAGAAACAAGAAGAATAAATGGTAGATAAAACCCCTCCAAATGTGAAGATAATGACTGACGAGTGTATATAGAAGATAAGAAAGATGCTTCAAAAAAGGTTGAAGAAAAAAAAGAAGAAATCCTGCCTCCTCTAGAAGTTGAGAAGAATGTATGAGAGATTTTTGTGAATGGAGAGAAGGAGAAGAGTGACAAAAATGAATAAGAAAGTATAAAAATAGGTGATGAATCCTTTGGACCCTCTATAGATTCATTAAAATATATTTTAGATATGCAATTACAATTTCAACCGTCATGTCTACACAACTGCTACAGATTCCAATGCACCAAGGTCAGTGGACTTGGATAAGATTTCCCCCCTTCGCAAGTTGAATCTTGGTGATGTATTTATGCCTCCACAAGGAAGCAGATTATTCAAACTCACCAGAAGAGTGCGTAGTTGGTTGATGAAGAAATAAAGGTGTTGCAAGACGACCTTCTCAAAGTATTCATTGATACTTATTTTTCAGGTATACAATAGTCGAGGTTATTTCTTAATTCCTTCAAGGAGTATTCTCTTGGTTTGGAAGAGAAGATAAAGAAGGAAATGTCAAATAAATTTAATGATAAAAGGTTAGCTGATATTTTTGATAAGTGTGGTATTACACATGCCAAGTTTCAAGGCAACTTGAAGGAAGTCCAAAGGTGTTTGGAAGAAGTTAGATAATTGTTTCAATTTTGTTTGAAGTGGCTAGTTTCTACAAGGAGAATAAAAGATCATATTGACTTAATTGAGTCTCAAATTGCTAAGGTCTCAATTGCATATGATCCAGTGAATGATGGAGATGGAGCAGGTAGAGTAATTATTGAAAATATGCATGGTCAATTCTTCTTACTACATAGGAGAAAAAAGAAAATATCATATAATTTATTTTGTTAGCTTTGAGATATGGTAAGTGTAGATACCGGAAATTGGTCTAGGCTTGCGAGTACACATTCAACATAATTTTCTATAGTCCATGGTCTTGGTTAAATAATGTTTATTATTTAATTAACCTTTCTACCACATATTTCCTCTATTAATTAAATACCCTTTTTTAATTAATTCACTAATTAATTATTCCTCCTTTATCAAACTTTTCAACTATAATTAAATATCTTTATTTAATTATTCATTTAACCCCCTTTATCTATAATTAAATATTTATTATTTAATTATTTATATTATTCTTATCGAATGTTGAATTAAATTAACATTTAATTCATATTTAATTATTTATGTCACATTCCTCTATCATTCAATTATCTAAGTCATTCACTCACCTTCTGACTCGAGATCTATTTTTTAGTTCTCTAGTTATCTTTGAATTCAACTGCTAATCATCTTTGCAGGAAGACTCTCCGTCATAACTAGTTAGTTAACTAGTGATCCAGGTGGATCTTTAGGACCTGAAATTGAAGTGTTCCAGTTTCTCTCGGAAGTAGTGCCATTGCGTAGAGCACAAAATTCTGAATCCGGCACAACTTGAACGGGCGAAAAAGGAGTCCGTTTGCTCAAGTTACGCGCAGTCAAAGTTCGGTCAAAGGTTGGTCAACTCAGCTATCAGGGACGAGAAAAAAGGTGGAAAATTCATCATCACCAAATTGGTCGAAGTTGACGTCATCGCGAAGAGCTCGTTGTTACAATTCCAATGGTGTTCGTTTTGTGCAAATCGGACGTCGTGTGCGCAAGTTAGAGCCAGTCAAAGTTTCCGGTTGACCAAGGTACAAGTGGTATGGTTGCTGACGTCAGCATGACATCATCCTGCTGACTTGGCAGCAGGGTCAACGTACGGATGATGACGTGGACCAATGGGGGCTTGACATGTGGCATTCTGTATGATCCGTACACATGACGTGGCATGGTGACATGTCTGATGACGTCAACAAAGTCCGCGAATTGGGCGATGACACGTGTCCTGATGACATGGCAGTTGGCTGTGTTTGTCCGGTGAATCCTGGTTGACACATGGCTTGTCGGTGGTCGGCAATTTCGTCGATTTGTTTTAACAAAAGTTTTGTGGGGCTCGACCCCATGACCTCCCCGGAAATAGCGGACGGTTGAACCGTTGCACCGTCGGCCGATGCCTTTACCAAACATAGGTGGCCATTTGTTTTGTTATAAATTTTGTTTTAAACGGTTTTAAAAGAACCGACGGTCGGGAGTTGAACCCGGAACCGCCGGGCTCCCAAAAGGTATTGTTACCGTTGAGCCACGAAACTCATTCATATATATGAGGGGCTCGGTTTTATTTTGTTAGTTGTTAGGCCCAAATGCCTAAAGCAAAATAACCAACTAATGGTTATTGGTTTTAAATCAAAACAAACCCATCAAACTAAAAGCCCAAAAATAAATTGAACGAAGGGCTCTAAATTAATTTGAAAGATTAAGGGGTTGTTTATTTTGATTTATATGTAAATATGGAGGATTTTATAACTTTGTGGTTATTCCCCATATCGGGTAAACTTCAAGTATAAAAGGGAGGAGTCTTGGAGTGTTTTTTTGGGGAGCCATTAGGGAAGGAGCCATTAGTGGGGATCAGCCATTAGTGAAAGATCCATTAGTTGATCATTCTCCATTGTATTCCATTCTCTTGGTCTTTGAGAGGCTTTTGTGAGAGAATTTTTAGAGGGAATTAGGAGAATATTTGAGTTGTGATGCATTATTGATGTTTTGAGTCTTGTAGTAGATCCTATTAGGCAAAGTCAGTTTTCTTCCTCTTTGTTAGTCATCCCTAGCCTTGAGAGCTTTTGAGAGGGGTGTGAGTGAGAGACTTTTTATATGACTTTGTGGAAAGGCTACAAGATATTGTAAAGCAGTGTTACAAGAGGCTCGTGGAGATTGTACTGCGTTTCAGAACATTTCAATACATTGGTCACTCGATTGAGCTCGACCCGGAGACGTAGTCACGTTGTGGCGAACTCCGTAATCAAATTGGTGTCTTCTTGTCTCTCTCTTGATTCTATGTTTTGAATTCCTTCTGATTAATGTTCCTGCTACTTCATTGTTGATGTCTTTATTCCTTTGTTCATAATCACTTAAGCAACATTTGTCATAGATCCCTTCCGCTATACGGATCAACTAGCTCCAACTCATATGCATGATCTGTTTTATTAATTAAATATTTTTATTTAATTAATTAACTCAAGTTTGCATTCGAATGCATTATTCTTCAACTTCTAACTTTGTCTTTGATATTCAAAGTCTATTTCTTCTATTTTTGAAGATTCTTAACTAAAGATTAAGATCTTGTTCTATCTTCAGTCTTCCCTGAACTCGTGTTCTAACTCATGTTCTATCTAAGATAGAACTCACATCGCATGGCATTCATCAATCTCATCCGTTGATCTCTCTTTCAATCTAAGCCGATCGTTCGAAAATAAAAAATCTATAAAATGGTCTATCATTATCATTATTCCTCCTCTTCAAAATCACATTCTTTTGAGAAGAGATTCAACTTCGATATTTTTCTTAGACACTCGACAATACTATACTTGCATTCAAACACAGAAATCTGAGGGCAAGAATATTGAAAAGGCAAAATGGAGAAGAACAATCAAGATAATTCGAAGGGATGAACGCATATTCGGTGAGAGCTTTCCATTAATTTGTTTAGTTTTGTTTAGTTTATTTCCTCATTCTTTTTTGTTAGATTTTAGATTTTAGATTAGGATTTAACTTTGTTTATCTAGTCATGCTTGCAGAAAAATCTAGGAAGCAACGACGTCTCAGGATTCTTTTTCTTTGGCTGTTGTCTATCAACTATCTTTTTAACATTGTTTTTTGAGTCATGTTACTAGTTTCCTAAAGGATGTCCTATCAAGGATTTAGAGGAGCAATGACGTCTCATGACCCATCTTTTATTTTTCTGTTGTCTGTGGTTTGTCTTGACAAAATGACTGGGGCATCTTGTCCTTGGTCTAAGTTAAGACACTCCTTGTCTATGACTGTCTATTTTTCACAGGTGGATAACTTTGTACACTATGGTCTATCTCATATCATAGTGTGTACTATCCATCTATTTCATGTCCCACCAAATTATGATAACAAGCAAGTATAGTGTATTTGGCAATATATCAAAGATTATGCCTTTTTCTCAATCAATCAATCAAGCATCATTATATCTTTTTCTCAATCAATCACACTTTAATTATTTGTTATTAACATTCTAAATTGATTTCATCCTAACATTTCTCTTCTTTGACATAATGATAAAGTCCTGTGACACAATAACAACATTAGATCATTTGCATTAGCATACATTTCACATAGATGCATTGCATTTCACATCATTACATAATAGGCATCACATCATCATATAAAGTAAACATTGCATGTACATATTACTATCACATATAAAACATTGCATTCATTATCATAAGTAAATAGAATCATCCATAACATCATTATAAAATTCATAACTCATAAACATGTAGGAACATTTCATTCATAACACATGTATATACATCATTTAGGAAACATAATCATGTAGAAATAAAGCATCATCCATCAAATAGAATTGCATATCATGTAGAAGCCGCCAAAATCATACATATATATATATCGCTCAAATAGTGTGTCACAGTACAATGTTTGAATGTATCAATAAATACAACATGAGCTCGCAAGCTCTCTAGTCAAAATATAAATGTCTACATAAGTCCTTGTCATCATGTCCCGCTACCCCTGCTGTCACATGGTGATGGTGGTGGGAAAAGACTCGAAGGTGGCCTTTGTGAGGTGGAAGGCCTATCATATGGACTTGTCCTTAGTGGTCCTACCACCCCCTCTGTACTCTATGTCCTCTGACTCTGAGTATGACTCCTGCCTTGACTACGCACCTCTAAAAATATAGGAGCCTATCTCTTTGCTAGCACTGCGGCCTCATACAAATCTCTATAGTAAGTGGCTCTCTCCACCGATCTGACTAACTCTCGTACCATGCCATTAGATGAAGACCCACTACAAAGGCGTCTAACCTCTGTGAACTATTGCTCTATCTCATGTCTCCGCACAATAGCCTAGTCTCTCTCCATGAGAGCATTGTCCCTCTCTGTACGTGCACTATCCCTCTCGGTGTATACATTGTCCCTCTCTGCATATGCGATGTCCCTCTCCATGTAGGCACTGTCTAAATCTAGTCTCATTGCCTCAAACTCTGCGATCATAAGTCTGAGTCTCTCCTCCAAAGCCTCCTTGTCATCATCTCTAGGAGCATCCTCATCCCGTCTCCCCTCTACAATCCAATCTCTGAGCTATCTCTCCTACTCCTCCATTGGTGCCTCATCCTCAACATCATCCTCAATATCCTCCTCTCCATATCCTGCCAAAGTACCTAGAGGGTCTATAGCCACATCCATGTCTGCATTAGAATCCTCTGCAACATCCGCTACACATCTACCTCTACATGCTCCTCTAGCACTACCTCCATTGTAGCGTGCTCACCCCCAATCGGTACATCCACTCTACCTCTAATATCTATCATCGATACATCAACTGTTGCTGCCACCTCCATAGGTGCATCTCCACCTACCTGACCCCCTCTCCGTCCTCTCCGTCCTCATCTCCCGCCTCTACCTCCACCTCTACCATCATCTCCATCACCTCTTCCACCAACTCTACCCACTCTGGCACCTCCACCTCTTCGACATCCTCTAGGCCTTGTGCCTCGTCTCTTGACTAGTGCTGGCTGATCAAGATCTATATAAGGAATCAGATGATGAACCACCCACCATGCATCGTATGCTGTAGTAGTCCCTGGATCTGCTAATCCATCTCTCCATCCCCACTGTATTGGCTATAATGCTTGTATGTCTTCCTCCGCAGTAGCCACTAGAATCATGGGTCCCCTCCATGGATCCTCTCTGGACGAACGAGCAAACTCTGCTCTGCTCCGAGGCATATCCTGAACCTCTCCGAACTATCTTAGAACTCTGTCTGGCAAGTGTCGCTCAATAATAAGCACACTAGAGAGAGTCTTCCCAATGAGATACTGTGTCTTTCTGCATAATGGAAAATGTATATCATCATCCGCCCACACCTCACAATCCATGTAAGGTCTCCATATAAACTGGTCGAGAATATCCAATGCATGTCACTAGTACCCTGTGTCCCCAACATGTGTCTGCATAATATGTCCTATATATCAGAACACATATGGAAGTCTCTCCTCTCGCTCTACTGTCACTGGAGGATGAAATACAGCTATCCTCTCAAAACCCCATATCATCAGCAATGTCGTCCCACAACTCAATGACTGTGCATCTCTATATGCAATGTCATGTAAATGAAAATACAACATCCCGAGTAGACATGGACCCCATGCATATCTCATCTCACTCTCCAACATACCAACCAACATAGCTCCCCATCCCACTGGAAAGCCATGACCCCATCTGTCTGGAAGCACAATACCCCCAATCAATGTACATAGGATACAATCAATCCTGTCATATTTGTCTGCTAACACTGGCCATCTAATCTCATAGTGCTCAATTTCGAGCCTACTAATGTCATCAACCTGATAGAACTATGCCAACTCAGTCAACCCTCGCTGGGTATCATATGTAACCCGCTCTCCTCTAATGGGTAGTCTCAAAATCCTATACACATCCTCTAATGTGATAGTGGCCTCCCCAGTCGGCAAATGAAACGACGATGTTTCAGAATGCCATCGCTCACAAAGTGTCATCAACATCCCCATGTTCGCCCGAATAGCAGGCATAGACAAACAATGTCATAGACCTAGAACCCATAATAGTCGAATCTCTGCACTCGTCAGATTATCCCTTAGATCGATGGTATCTGGTCGCGACTCTCGTGTATATATTGGATCTAAAACCACGTACATTTAAACCATGATGTCTGAAAATTTTCAAGTTTTACTTAGCAAAACTTTTTAAAAATTTCACCAACCAAATACGGCTCATATCCACAGATGTGGTGCATTTTTCAAATGCATTGCATGATGCCTCACTTGTAGTGCATATTACATATGTGCTGCATAATCCACACTTTCACTGTCAGCACACTGCACATATAGTTCACTAAACCACATGCGGTGTATTTTCACAAATGCGGTGCATTTTCCCTATCCTACATTTCTACTTCATATGCGGTTCATGACCTCACATGCATCTAACCCTCATTCATATGCATTGTGTAACATCCTAGATTTTTCTGCAAGCATGACTAGACAAACAAAGTTAAATCCTAATCTAAAATCTAAAATCTAAAATCTAACAACAAAGAACAAGGAAATAAACTAAACAAAACTAAACAAATTAATGGAAAGCTCTCACCGAATATGCATTCATCCCTTCGAATTATCTTGATTGTTCTTCTCCATTTTTCCTTTTCAGTATTCTTGCCCTCAGATTTCTGTGTTTGAATGCAGGTATAGTATTGTCGAGTGTCTAAGCAAAATATCGAAGATTTGTCTCTTCTCAAAAGTGAATGATTTCGGGAGCAGGAATAATGATTATGACATGCCATTTTATAGATTTTGTGTTTTCGAATGATCGGCTCAGATTGAAAGAGAGATCGACGAATGAGATTGATGAATGCCATGCGATGTGAGTTATGTCAGATAGAACGTGAGTTAGAACATGAGTCATGAAAGACTAAAAATAAAACAAGATCTTAATCTTCAGTTAAGAATCTTCAAAAATAGAAGAAATAGACTTTGAATGTCAAAGACAAAGTTTTAGAAGTTGAAGAATAATGCATTCGAATGAAAACTTGAGTTAATTAATTAAATAAAAATATTGAATTAACAAACGCATACATGCATATGAGTTAGAACTAGTTAATCAACTAGTTGTGACGGAGAGTCTTCCTGCAGAGATGATCAACAGTTGAATTTAGAGATAACTGGACAACTAAAAATAGATCTCAAGTCAGAAGGTGAGTGAATGACTTAGATAACTGAATGATAGAGGAATGTGACAAATAATTAAATATGAATTAAATGTTAATTTAATTCAATATTCGAAAAGTAAGAGACTTTAATTAAATAAATAAAGATAATTTATTTAATTGACTTTTGAAAAGGATTAAATGAATAATTAAATAATAAATATTTAATTATAGATAAAGGGGGTTAAATGAATAATTAAATAAAGATATTTAATTATAGTTGGGAAAATATGATAAAGGGGGTAATTAAATAATAAATTATTTAATTGATAGAGGATTTAATAAGTTAGCGATAGAATTAAATAAATATGATTTATTTAATTAATCAAGGTTGAATAAAAGGGTCATTTATGAACTAATGAATTAATAAAAAAGGGGTATTTAATTAATAGAGGAAATATGTATTAGAAAGGTAATTAAATAATAAACATTAATTAATCAAGACCACAGACTATAGAAAATTATGTTGAATATGTACTCGTAGGCCTAGACCAATTTTCGATATCTGCAGTAAGTGTAAGGCTTACATCTTTGATCAAAGTTTTATAAAATGTGGATAAGGTTGTGCAAAAGACAACAGTTTTTAGCTATCCAAAAGAAGGAGAAAATATCCATGTTCAATTTGAAATTCAGTGTCATATGCTTTCCTTTGCTAGGAAGTATTATGATATTACAAATAAGGATTGGGAGGAACACCTTGCAAAATTGAAGGCATCATATTAGGGTATTTTACCCTCATCCAGCTAAGATCTACATTTTTGAATTGTATAGTCATTTTTTTAGTGTGTTTTCAATATACATATGTACAGCTAGTAGATGGTGTTGTATTACAACTTTTTCTTTTTGTTAATGTATAACATAGAAAGGGGGAGTGAAGTAGAAAGGGAGAGCTATTATCATTGACATAATATGTAAAAGGGGAGTGATGTAGAAAGCCCTTTGGCCTTGATGTCAAAGGGGGTTGTTTTTGGAGAAGTATGTTACCATCAATGACAAAGGGAGAGATTTTTGGCAACATGAGCATGATGATGTATGTTGTTTTCATTGATGGAAACCCATTGTATAAGTTTTGGTCTAGAGATGACCAAGTGTTTTGGAGAATTGACTAAGTCCTAGTATGCATTTTCAGTATAACAAAGCATTAGTTTTTTGGTCTACATTGATCCATAATGCATCATATTTTCATGCAATTTGGAGATAATCATGGTATGTATTTACTATATGTATATCCAAAGTTTCAAGGTTCTAAGTCTTCCATAGCTACAGATATTGATGAGAGAGTATTGGGCTTAGTAGAGACAATAGTATAAAGTGCATGTTGAAATTCTCTGGATTCTATTGTGAATGATTATTATGTTGTGTGGTTTTGAGGAAGTGTTTGAGGATATTTAAAGTGTATGCACTCCAAGTGGCAAGTGATTTGGTGGTCTACGTGTTGATTTGTGGATAAATATTTGGTTCATTTAGTGGTTGCTTAACCAATTTTGTTGTGTGGTGTCTATTACCAAAATTTTCACCTTCAACTCATTTTGGCAGAGATGGAATTTTTTAATGAATCAAAGATGAAAGGTACATTCATTACATGCTGATAGTTTATTAACAAATGAGGGATTTCAAAATAAGATTGAGTTTATTATGCAAAGTTTTCACAACATTGAAAAAATCATTAAAATTGCATAGTGATGCTGCATTTTATTCATTTTGAAATAGAAGAACATACAAAATTGTATAAACATTTTTGTTTCATGCTTTGAAGATAAAAGAATGTTTAAAACTCCCACACAAGCTGTGCGAATGACTGAACCACATTGATAAAAAAAAAAAACTAAGCTATTCAACTGAAGATAAGTAAAACAAAGCATATAATGAAACATTATATCCTTCATTTCCTAATCAATGTCGGTTAATGTTCTCTCTTTATCTTTTTCTTTAGTTTCCCTCTTGTCTTCAATCCCTCATTCTCTAGGTTCAGGTGTACCTACAAGATGTTAAAAGATTTTTTAGAGCTCAAGATAAAAAAAATTCATCATAAGGTTATCAACAGTTGAATAACTTGAACCTATGAGTTATCTATCTATTTCAGCCGCATGATAGATATATAAGAGAGAATCATGATCATCTCATCGAAGTAAGAGAAATCATCTTCAGAAGAAACTTTTACAGATTTAATCTAACATGTTTGTTCATTGTGTAGGAATAGGTTATTTTCTTATTCATTTAGCTAACCTATTTCATTTTAGTATGTGGAGAAAAATAGGCTCCCACAAGGGTCAAGCCCAACATACTAAAGATTCCAAGAGTCACATCACATGCTGATGCATCAAATATGTATGCAATGATAACATAAAGTTACAAGTGCAGAGCAACTATTCATCTAATTAGAAAGGTGAATCATTAATGAAGGTTCATGAAAACAAACTGGTCTTGTATCACGTAACAAGACAAACAAGTGCTCCTGCACCGGTAACTGTAGGTTACCAAAATCACTTTCTTAGTATGCATTAACACACGAAACAAAGGTAGTAAAATCAAAATAATGCAAGGATGGAAGAACAAATGTGATTATGTTTGTAATTACTCAAAAGTGATAAGACATTTTATGCAATGATATACCTTATTTGATAAAAATATGAGACATAGAAATCTTGAAGTGATAGGGAAGTGGATGTGACTAATAAAATGTAGCGAACAAAGATAAATTTCAAGCTTGAAATCATGTTTAGATTCAAAGGAAAGACATATTGTATGCATATGACAACAAGGAAATAGTGAAGGAGTTGTAGCATGGATAAAGCATAGCCTTATTCATATGATAGTAAATAACATAAGCATATAAGTAATGACGGTATCATAAAAAATAAATCACTCAGGAGTGTAGTGCATTTACAATCATATGACAGATAAGTACATAGCAGCCTTATGTGCAAAGGATATGAAGGACAAACTTCATTCATTCTACAGTAATTTTAAGTGACAGCATAGAGAGAATATGGTTTTATTCTTATATAGATACAAGGAAATTTCAAGAAGAATGGCCCAATGCTTACAGTTAAGTATTGTCAATCATGCTAGGATAATCATGACAAAAGCCTCAAAGAAAATCAATGGATAAAATATATGCTCACAACAATAGATGAACAAAGTAAAATCCTGCTATTCATTCCAGATGAATACTACATAAGCATTGATATCATATTTTTCTAACAAAATAAAGTGACTATTTTATGCTTGGATAAGTGTATTAAATGTGCACTAAGTGAACCAAGTGATGGACAACGGAATCAATTAATTGCACATAAAATAATTCTCAAACAAATACAAATCACGACCTAGGGTTTCTAAAACCATTGAAGACAAGAATCATAGAGGTATATCACACCCGCAACTTGTGATGGGAGAGTTCTCTCTCATCATTTTGAAGGGATAAATGAATATTAAATTTTCTTCTTTGTTCATAGCTAGAAATAAAGGAATCTCAAAGAATTTCTCAAAAACATAAGACCCATAGCACCTCCAAGCATGAATAGAGCCACAATATGAGATTCAAACCCACGACCTGCATGAATGTTGAAAATTCCCAGCCTATCATGGAGAAATAAGCATATAAAAAGTTCGGCCTACCAAATAGATACATACTTAGAAATAATACAACAATTGTCACCTCATAGACATCACAAAAGTTGAAACCCTTGGCTAAAGAGATAGCAGGTAAGAATGATACAAAATAAAAATATGAAGACCAAGAAGCCATGGCCTGAGCCTTGTTAAAGAAAAATTTAAGATTTTTTTTTTGCAAGGAGAAACTCACCAGGCAGCTTGAACTTATACATTTGAAACTCATAGAAAAAAGAGCTTCAAGATTTCTTCAAATAATGACCCCATAATAGAGAAGCATCAACAAGAAGATGCATCAACAAAATCAATACAACAAAACACATCAAAAAAATTATGAGCTCACGACCAACAACAATAAAAAGGTGCTCAAAATGGAGGAAAATGTCCAGGTTGCAACGAGGGAGAATTTACCATGTCTTCTCTGTAGAGAATCCCTTTGTTAAATCCATAAATAGTAGAAGGTCTTCAAGTTTTAATCTTTAAAACCTTACCTCATGGCAGCGCCTAGACATAAAGTATTTTTACAAGGTGAAAATGAAAAAATGATTAGGGATTAGGGTTTGAGTGTTTTGACCCGATACCCTAATCATGGTGTCAGGTACTTTATCACATATTTTAAGAAAAATCACTAATGCATTATCACACCACGGTTTATGACTTAAATTCAAAGGACCTAATGTTTTGCATGGAGTCTGAGATCTTGAGGTGGAGTTTAGGTGTTTAATATTAAAATCATTGCCATCTATGTTTGATGAATTTACATATATTCAATAAAATATAAAATTGAATATTGCCTTAGGTGGAGTTTTTGAATTTTCATTGGAGTTCTAGATTAGAGTCATTTGATGTCTTTTTCCTTGATCTATGACCGAATTGAGGTAGATCAGGAGTTTGTTTTTCATGCAAAGTAGTTTGTGGGACTTATATTTATGCATGCAACTAAATATTTAGTCAAACTGGAGACTTTTTGAGTTCACTTGATTCAAGTGAGTCATGATGAGGAGTTTGGAGCTATTCCGGTACAAATCATTTCAGTTTTGATCCCCTTTTTCAATGCTTTTTATCTTTGCTCAGGAAAAAATAATTTTCACTTCCAGTGCCATCTCCATGCACATTTGATTCATTTTTTATTTGTGGTTTAGTTACATTCAAAATGAGGGGGAGTTTTGAGTTGTTTAAGCTCAGTTTAAAGCATTGATGAGCCCTCTTTTTTCAAAGTTTCTCTTTTTCTTGTGGGAGGTATTTTTGAGGTGATTTTCACTTTCAATGAACTATTTCTTCCACCTTTGAGCTCATTAGAGTTCTCGTACCTTTGTATTTATGTATAAAAATCTTATTTTTTCCTTAGTTCTTGTTTTCTACCTTTGTTTTCTACAAACAAGACTATCTTGTAGCTCAACATTTTACATTAATACAGTTTACATCTTTACAGGTTATATTAGTTTGTCATTTTCTAGAGTCTTTCCATCATGATGTTCATTGAAATAGAGTTCACCTTCACAATTTCAGGTGTTTTGTATCGTTTAAATGATTTGATGCAAGTTTGATGTGTTTCATTTCTAGAAACCTTCAAATTTTTATCTTGTTTATTCATGCATATACATAATTACAGATTGTCACAGATCTTTAATTGTGCTCATAAGTTTGTTCTTTTTTTCTAATTTGTGAAAACTCAGTTTTCCATAGTAGAAAAAGAACAACCATAGCCTTTTAATGAATTAATAATTTTTTCAAAGTGCTCAAATTGGGTTGTGTTAAAAAAAATTCTAAGAACATTAGTTGTGAAAAGGGTTTGCATATTAGAATTTTTTTAGTGCATCACTTCCTAGAAGTAGCATATAATCATAATTTCACTCAATTTCATTGTTTAAATCTTTCTCCCTTTCCTCACATAGTTAGTAGATTCTAGGATATTTTAAGGGAGCTAGCCCTTAACCTGGAGGTCTGTCCACATTGTAGGGTACCCATAACCTAGGACATTCCAATGTTTCATAGGATTGTTAAACTTTAAAAGGTTTTGCATGTCAGGTGCAATCTTGTTGATAACAATTTTTGGCACGCCCATTAGGACGTTGAAGACCACTTCAAAGAAGGTTTTCAATAGTTTATTTAGCCTTTCAAAGGTAATGATTTATACCTGGTGACTTCGCTTCGTGTTTCAATTAGATCAAGTGTGAGTAGGATATGAGAAACATTAAGATGAGAAGAAGTTCTTCTCTATTTAAGTACCTGCAATTGTCATCACCAAAGAGAAGAGGAAGGAAAACAAAAGGAACACCTGGTCCAACTTCAAGAAACCAATCAATATATCTTGATTTTAGACCAGAGTCACTAGTTTTGTCACCTAGAATAAGAGGAAGACCATCAACAAGGAAACTAGGTTTTCATTCAACTTCACCAAGCTTCAGAGTATCAATTTCACCTTCAAGAGGTTCATCAAGAGCAACTAAACTTTTAGTTCCAGTAATTTTGGTATGTCCTGTACCAATACTTCAAACAATAAATCTCTAAGTTCAGGCAACTCTGATGGCTAGAGCTCATGATTTTGTACCATTCAATGGGGGCATCCCATTGAATTTGGCCCAACATGATGACATACTGATGGTTTCCCTAAAAATTGTATAGATCTTTACTGGTGAAGATCATACCACGTTGATAGAGCATATAAAATATGTAGCATCTCTTTACAATGTGCATCATATCACGCAAGAGAATGTAGCCATGAGGCTTTTGGAAGAATCTTTGAATGGTAGGGATCTTCAATGGTTTATAAGTTTAGTTGTTAACACTGTCGCATCATGGGATGGCTTGGGAGACAAATTGAGAAAATAGTTTTCAGAAAAATTTGACCATCTATCTCTAGTTGAGACAATGACAACCATAAAGAGAGTGCCACAAGAACAAATGTTAGATTTTAATTTCTAGTTTCAAAGAACTTGGGATAAAATCCCAAAAATGGTAATACCTTCACTAGATCATGCTTTTATGTATTTTCTTAGAGCAATAAACAGTGATATTGTTGTTATGATCCAATCTATGGGTGGAGTAACCCTGCCAACATCCTATGATATAGCTATTAGAGCTGAAAATAACCTCATTCAGGCTGGTAAGATTGCACCAAGGCCTTCCATGCCTATTTTCCTAGATATTAAATAATCAATTCCTATCCATATACCTCTGATAGCTCCATTACCTGTTGTTCCAACTTTAGGTTTTCAAACAACTGCTTAAAATAATGTTATTCTAGTAAGTTCAGAATTGCAGGAGCTTAGAGGTACCCAACAACAAATGGATAAATTGTTGAAAACTGTTAGCAATGATTTAGTGAGCCTCAAAAATTTGCAAGGCCAAAATTATAGACCTTATCAAGCACCCTTTCGGCCAAATAGAATACCTTATCAAGCTGACTATCAAGGATAGAGGAGGAAGTTTAATGCTAGGACCAATCAATATTATAATCAAAATGTTGCTATCTCTTCTAAAGAGATAGTACATGTGCAAAAAAACTTGGCACAAGACTATGTATGGTGTTATCTCTAAAATTAGCCTCATAACCAAGCTACTTGTATGAACAAGGTGACCAATCAGGCTCTTATGGTGCAGAACTTTTATGTCACTTCTAAGAAGACAGTTAAGGAGAGCAATGATAACCAGGGTGATCAGACACAACAAAATGATCTTGATGTTGCCATGATGAACTGGCAAGGGAGTGAGTCACACATAAGGGCATAATCAGTTAGGTACCTCTATTGAAACCAATACGATTTTAAAAAAGAGAGCTATTGACCTAAGATGGTAAGCTATTTTTGATGAACAACAAGTAAAAAATAATAAACACTCGGTTGTTCAACAAATAAATCAACCTTCTATAGCCCAACAGGAGCAGGTTCAACATTCTACAACCCAAAATTTTCAAATTTTGATAAAATAGTAGGTTGTGCCAGCAAAAGAGCAACCAAGGGTTCAATCCCATCCACAAACAACACAAGTAGAGGCCACTATTCATAAATTAAATCAAAAGGTGAGTTCTTCAGCATTTAACATTGTAGATCATATGAGAAAATCTACCATTAGCATGACAATGTTAGATGCATTACATATTCCTAGACAAAAGGATTTGTTGCAAGAAGCCTTAGCTAAAATATCATTTTTTGATGAATCTGTTAATAATCAGCATAGAGTTCTTGTAAATATTCCAAAGGATAAAAAAGAATAGCTAGTTCAAGATAAAAATCCACCACCTTTTTACATTAGTCTGATTATTGGTGATAGTTTAGTTCATAGTTGTATGATAGATTCAGGAGCAAGAAACTCTATTATGCATAAATAGTTTGTAGATAAGTTAGGACTGAATTATGAACCATTGTTAAAAGGTGTAGTCCAACTTAATGGTACAGTAATTAAATATGTTGGAGTGATTAAAATTTTTCCTCTTACACTTCATGCTTGTCCAAAATTTTCAATACCACAACACATTTACATCATTTATTTGCCTCCATACTTTTTTATTTGCTTGTCAAGAGATTTTACAACAAAATTAGGTGGCTATTTGTCTTCACATTGGTCACACATGTTATTCAAGACTAGGTATGTTACTAGAGTGACAATCAAGTCAAAACCTCAATCGAAGGACCATATTGAGCCTTATGTTGCAAATCTTATAAATGCAAACTTAGCTTTCCACAATCAAGATGATCAATATGTGACCCTTGACCCCATTGTACCCATTGAAGGCATACCAGACATAAACTTAGATGAATGGGTAGCCGAGAATCATGAGGTTGATCCATTTAGTCACATGGATGAAGTAGGTTTGGGCATTTATATGATTCAGGAGCCTGAAATGATTATTCCAAATTTGGTAAAGAATGAAAAACAACTAGAACATCAAACTAATTAGCGTTGGAAGTTGTATTTCAATGGCTCGAGAAGAAAAGTGGGAGTTGGTGAAGGATCTATTCTAATTTCACCTGAAGGACAAAGGTACTATTCAACACTTCTCTTTTCTTTCAGCTATTCTTATAATACATCAGAGTATGAAGCATTAATTCATGGTCTAGAATGGGCCAGAAAGAAAGGAATCAAGTGTCTACAGGTACTTGGTGATTCAGAGCTAATTATAAATTAGGTAAGAAATTTGAGTGTAACTAAATTTTTTTTTTTAAAGTTGTACAAGCACAAAACTTGGGATTTAATAGAATAATTTGATGCTTTTAACCTGTCATTTATTCCTAGAAGGTTCAATAAAGAAGTAGATAAGCTTGCTACTATAGGTTCACATTATGACATACCAACTGAAAAACACAATGTTGATGTACAAAATTATGCAAAGGTGGTTGTGAGACCATTTTTACCTAATAACAACGTTAGTTGGCAGGTGTTTGACAATGATGAGAAAATTATCATTTTCTTTATTGAAGAGGCATAATTTTCTACTGGAAATCAGCAAAATCTTGCACAACAATATGAAAATCAGATTTTGCAGCTGAAATCCAATAAAATTCCTAAAGGTTTGGTGACTCTTGAGTCAATTTTTAAACTGACGATCAAGTTAGAAAAGATAAAAATATTATCTCAATAAAATGGGAGCATTATGAGCCTATTGAAATATTTAAAGTTAAAATTCTTAAGCTTGGTAAACTATGTACCAAAGAGGAACAACAGGATTTTATCTTGCTTTTCCAGGAATTCAGTGATTTTTTCACTTGGGAGTATGGAGATCTAAAGGGTTTTAACCTTGAGTTAGCTCAGCTTACAATTGACTTGGAACCCAATGTGAAACTAGTAAGACAAAAGCAGAGGCCACTAAACCCCAAGCTCGAACATCTCATGAAAACAAAGTTGAACAAGCTGATTGAAGATACTATTATCTTTCCAATTAAGTACACCTCTTAGATTTTTGAATTGGTTCTTGTCAGGAAGAAGAATAGAGAGATAAGGCTATGCATGGATTTTCTTGATCTAAACAGAGCTCCACTCAAAGATCATTATTCACTACCTTCAATGGAGCACATATTTTAGGTTGTATCAAGTTCTGAAAGGTTCTCATTGTTGGATGGTTATTCTAGGTATAACCAGATTTCAGTTAAAGAAGAAGATCAATACAAGACAACCTTTACCACAAAGTTGGGTATGATGGCTTATAAAGACATGCCCTTCAGACTATCTAATGTAGGGGAAAAAATTCAAAGAGCAATGGACATGGCTTTCTTGGGGCTTATTAACAGGTTTGTGCTTGTATACATAGATGGTATCATTGTATTTTATAAGAAATTTGATGAAAACTTTGATCATTTAAGGAAGATATTTGAAAGATGCAGAGAATATGGAGTGTCATTAAACCCCAAGAAGAGTATTTTTGTAGTCCACAAAGGTAAGCTTTTGGGTCATATTGTCTCAAAGCACAATATCACTATCGACCCAGAAAGAATAACAACTATTTTAGCTTTACCATTGCCTACACATAAGAAGGGTTTACAAAGTTTCCTAGGTAGGATGAATTTTGTCAGGAGATTTATTCCTAACATACAAGAAATATTGCATCCACTTACAACTATTCTTAAGAAAATTTTGTTTAACTGGACAAAAGAAGGTAAGAACAACTTTGAACAAATTAAAGAGGCATTATCAGCAGCCCCAACTCTGATTAATCCAAATTTTGATAAATATTTCATATCGTATGCATTTGGGAGTGTTGATAAAATTTCATCCATGTTTTCTTAGCGCAAAAAAGAAGGATTAAAGTAGCCTATAGCCTTCTTTAGTCAGGTTCTGCATGATTATGAGGTCAAATATTCAATTGTAGAGAAGCATGTTTTAGCTATAATTAAAAGCCTTAAGAAATTTAGGCATATGTTGTCAAATAACAAAATATAGTTGTTGGTTGCTCATTCAACAATCAAATATTTTCTTCTCAGCAAAGACATTAACGATAAGAGAGAAGGTTGGATCACTAAAGTAATGTAATATGACATTGAAATTAAAGTTATCAAGCTTGTTAGAGGCAAAGGCCTATGTAAAAACTTTCTAGAAATGAAGAAAATATCAAACCAGTTGAACAACAAGTTGAAACATCATTCAATAATGAAGAACAAGTTGTTGTTCCAAATACATCAACAAATTAGATACAACAATTGGTTTATTATTTGCATATAGGCGATTATCTTGAAGGATCGAACAAGTCTAAATGAAGGTATTTTAGGATTCAAGCCATTCCTTATGCTAAAGTTGATGGAATTTTATATAGAAAAGACTTTAATGGTGTTTTACTCAAATGTGTAGAACTAGAAAAAATTGAAAAAATTCTAAATTAATTTTATGATAGTTCCACTCAAGGCCACTTTGCACCCAGAACCACAACCTTGAAGATATAGAGAGTTGGATATTACTGGCCTAATTTATTTAAAGATGCCCATGCTTGGGTCATAAAATGTAGCAAGTGTGTAGTGTTTGTAGGAAAATAGAAGCTTGCAGCCCTTCCTCTTCATCCAATTCAAGTGGAACAACCATTCGACAAGTGGGGACTTGACCTCATTAGTCCCATAAATCCACCTTCAAGTGTTGGACATAAGTGGATTTTAACAACAATAGATTACTTCATGAAATGGATTGAAGCAGTTGCATTAAAGGATGCAAATGAAATATTTGTCTTTAATTTTTATCAAGATCTAGTTTTTAGGTTTGGTACACCAGATTCAAGCATTTATGATAATGCTTTAGCATTCATAGGTTTAAAAGTTTCAAATTGATCAGTAAAGCATAACATTTATTTGAATACTTCTTCAAACTATTACCCCTAGGGTAATGGACAAGTAGAGTCCAGTAACAAGAACATGATTAAGATCATAAAGAAGACAATCCAAGATAATCAAAGGACCTGGCATGAAAATCTAAAGCTAGCCCTTTGGGTTGATAGGGTTACACCTAAGAGAGCAACATGCAATTCACCTTATGTGTTGACATATGGTAAAGAGGCTAAAATACCTATCTTGGTTGAGCTACCTACCTTAAATTTGATCAAAAAAGTGGATCTTCTTGATGAAGAACCTATGGAAATTAGGCTTGCATAGCTAATGGAGCTGGAAGAAATAAGGAAGGTAGCATTAAGGAATCTAGAAATTCATTAGGCTCAAATGAAGAGGACATTTGACAAGAAAGCAACCCCAAAGACTTTCAGAGAAGGAGATCCGGTATTTAAATGGGATGAACTCAAGAGAAGACCGAGTAAACACACAAATTTTGATGCTATGTGGGATGGCCCATATATAATCATAGAGTGCAAACAACATAATTCTTTCCAGCTCTCAAAGCTGGATGGAGAGGTCTTTCCAATCCTTGTCAACAGGATTCACCTCAAATAGTGTTTTTAAAAGAAAAAAAGTTTATTGATGTACATAGAAGTTCATTTTTTGTTTCCAATAATTTCTCATTGCACATTAGTTTCTTTCATTATTTTTTTGTTTTCAATAAGTGAAGATGCTGCATGGTTTTCTGACTCTATCTTAAACAAATTTATGTTAGTTTCTTTCTATTTTTTGCTGTTGTTGAGTAACTAAGGTTTAAATCAACAAAGGACTAAAGAATGGACTCCATACCAAATGGATTATCAAGGCAACTGATTTGACATTCTTAGCAAGAAAGCAGTCAATAGAAATCACCAAAAATGTTACCAAATTTTTCACCTTCGACTCAGTTTGACAGAGCTGGAATTGTTTATTGAATCGAAGGTGAAATGTACATTCATTACATGTTGATATTTTATTAACAAAAGAGGGATTTTAAAATAAGATTCAATTTATTATGAAAAGTTCTCACAACACTAAAAAAATCATTAAAATTGCATAGTGATGCTACATTTTATTCATTTTGAAATAGACAAACATACAACATTGCATAAAAATTTATGTTTCATGCTAATGGCACTCTCAAATTTTGCAAATTTGAGATGCCTTTTTAAAAATTTGCTTATGCACTTTCAGAAGTGCACCTAAAGAATTTTTCTTGACTGACCCACTTTGGGGCTTATATTTTGAAGCCTTTTGATTTCTATGTAAAACCCATTTGCAGACATACTCAATTGACCTATGTGAGTAGGCATGCCAATTTTCAGCTTCCCCACAATAGGTTTTGACAGTTATACTATCAATTGGGCAATGATCATTAAAATTAAGGAAAGTTGTTTTGAGGCATTTACCATAGGTTATATTCATAGATTCAATGGGGTTGGCTACTACAATATGACAATTGTTCTATGGATTTCTAACATCAATGAAATATTCCAATGCATTAGGAGAAGACAATCAAGATGAATAAACGAAGCAGCCATGCATCGGGGAGAAAGAGTTTGTACCAGTTGTTATGCATCAAATTTGTTTGAGGAATATGCGCTTTGGGAATTCATTCAAAATGCCTTAGAAAATTTAAAGCCAATGCAAATGAAAGAGGTATGAATTCGGGGTATCAGCATCCATCAAGGCATAGTGTTTGAAGAGGCCAAAAATTGAAAACCAGTGCAGCTAGCCAAGGATTATGCTCGCGCCAAGTAGTAGAGTAGTTGCAAAGGCAAGGAGAAAATTTCCATACAGGATGTGCTTATGTTGTACGCCATATGATGGAGATCCACTGAAGAACAAAAACAAGACATCCAAGTGAAGAATTGTAGGGTACATGCCAAGTATGGAGGAAAAGGTGCAGCCACCAAAGGAAAGTCCATGCCAACCATGTGAAGAACCGAGCATCGATAAGGCTTTAGAAATTTTCTAGCAAAGGAAATCAATAGGGAGACCTCATGCGCCATGAAGGTGGAGGTGTAATCGGGCATTGAAAGCCACCGCAGCCAGCTAGAGAGGATCCCAGCACTGTCAACACAAGAGGAGAGAGGGGAGCGGCCCAAAGAACAGAGAATGAAATCCTTGAAAAAACAATGAGAGGTGTGTAGCTTAGAATGGGTAAATACATCCATCAAATCATAATAGAGAGACATTGAGAAGACCTTAGAAATGTTCAAGCAAATGTAATTAGTGGGGTGTGTGCACTACTTGTAAGGAGGTCACCAGGTTGCTAGGCGCAACTTGCAACAAATTTAAGGGAGGAGGCCATCATGGAATCTTGGGCACGGGTGAAGGAGAATGTGTTGGCCACAACAAGTGTGGGGCACAAGTAGGGGGAAACCCACGCCAACTATAGGGTGTGTTCATCCATCGATTGCAAGTATAATTGGTAAGTGTATGGTGCATGCATAAAAGTGTGAGGGAATGCGCAGGTACACCAACCAATAGGTGAGTCAAAGCACATAGGCTCACACCAAACAAAATCAAGGAGCAGTGCATAGTTGTTGGAGGAGGATAGCATAATGGCAAGAGACACATCCAACCAATGAAAACCCCCACGCCGGAGAAGGAAAACTCACGCTAGGTGAAGAAGAGCACGGGAGCTCAAAAAACAAAGATTTAGGGCCAACCTCACTGACCTCATGGGATTTTGATGATGCCATCAAAATTCTTGCGAGGTGTGTGAGAAATTGTAAGAGGAGCTCGTTTTAATTTTTTTTTTAAGTTATATGGTTTGTGATTAAAAATTGAGGTGGGCCCACTACTTTTTTTTAATGGTCAAGCATTTAGAGGTAAAATATTGCCCGAGGAAGTAAAGAGTGAAATATTTCAAATATGAAATATTTAATGGTGCATAGGGTAAATTTGTATTTTTTGCCCAAGAAATGAGAAAGTGAATAAGATATTCACTATTTGGGGATTTTTATTTTTCTCAAGGTGAAATGCACGTGAGAGTGAAAAAGATTATTTTAATAAGGAAAATAAATTGAATTTTATATTCATTTTATCATTTGGGGAACATTGTCAATATGAAGTATTCTCTTTGCTGGGGATTGGCATTATAAAGTGAACAGGAAATATTTTACTGCAAAGAGAAATTCTATTGGTGGAGAAGTAAAAAAAAACTGCAGCAATTAAAAGAGAGCCAAAACAAAAAAGTGAGTTTTCATGGGAAAACAAAGGATATTTTCCAGCTAGGTGAATTTGAAGATTCTCCACATGCACATGTTTTTAGTTGCTGGGAAATGATGAGCAAATGTTGTTTTTGAGGGAATATGTTTGTTGTTGCAAAGGAAGAATGGGGAGATATTATTTTTAGTTTGATCAACGGTGAATGGAGCTACCAGATGGCATTTCCAGATCGAATTTAGGGTTTCTCCTTCTTGCTTCTCTTCTTCTATATCTTATATTATTCTCTCATTGTAAAGGGTTCTGAGTTTTTGTATTGGGCTGGGTAGATAGAGAATTGTAATTTATGAGTCATTGTTTGAGTCTGTAAGCTGTAATTTTCTGACTTCATGAGTAAATACAACCAGTTTATGCAATTAACATCATAAAATTATTTCCACATTCATGAATATCATCATATTATCTCCATAATTGTACACTTTTAGCTATATAAATTCAATAATACAAAGTGTCTTTGAGTTTTTCATCTCAAGTTTCATGAGGTTGTGTTGTTTGTTCATTGTTTTGTTTCAAAGAAATGGTTAAAATGCTTTGAGCAGGTGATTGTGATTTCAGGTGTGCAAATGGGATTTGATAAGAAGAATCTGATTAATATCAAGAGAAGGATTTTTGGTGCAAGGCACTAATAGCTGATGCAAAGCATCAACAATTTAAATCCACTGGTTGAAGACTATTTGCTGGGGAATTCATTTTTTGTGTTTGACTCCATGGCCCAGAAGTGGCACTGATCTTTTATGCAGTTTTGTGCATCTCATAAACTAATTTAAATGAAAAATCATTCTTAATCTTACTATGTTTGTTGTTTTTCCTGCTTTCCAATGGCTGAGTTACTGAGAATTTAGCCAAGTTTGAGGTTTTCAATGCTTCCCTTAGTGTGTTTTCATTGGGAATTATCTACTATAAAAAGTAATGTCAGTGTGTATGGTTGAAATAAGTTTTGAGCATTGTATAGGTTTACCCACCTTGGTCCCGCAGAGCCAGAAGTGTAGGAGATGTCAGTCTTAGACTGAATCTTGTTAGTTGGCCACTAGCCTTTGTGGTTCTTTAATATAGAGGTTGGCTAACTCTTAGATAATTACAAATCCTATGTGGGAAAAAACACCAACACATGCTTTGAAGATAAAAGAGTGTTTAAAACTCCCACACAAGCCATGAGAATGACTGAACCACATTGATAAAACAAAAGAACTAAGCTATTCAACTGAAGATATGTAAAACAAAGAATACAATGAAATATTATATCCTTCATTTCCTGATCAATGTTCAATGATGTTCTCTCTTCAGCTTTGATTTCAATTCCCCTCTTGTCTTCAGTCCCTCATTCTCTAGGTTCAAGTGTACCTGCAAGATGTTAAAATATTTGTTAGAGCTCGAGATATAAAATTTCATTATAAGGCTATCAACAGTTGAATAATTTGAACCTATGAGTTATCAATCTATTTCAGCAACATCACAGGTATATAAGAGAGAATCGTGATCAGCTCTTCGAAGTAAGTGAAATCATCTTTAGAATTAAATTTTACAATTTTAATCTAACATGTTTGTTCACTATGCAGGAACAGGTTCTTTTATTATTCATTTAGCTAATCACTTTCATTTTAGCATGTGGAGAAAAATGGGCTCCCACAAGGGTCAAGCCTAGCATACTAAAGATTCAAGCAATCACATCACATGTTGATGCATTGAATATGTATGTAATGATAACATACAGTTACCAATAAAGAGAAAATGTTCATCTAATTAGAAAGGTGAATCATTAATGAAGGTTCATGACAACAAAGTGGTCTAGTATCATGTAACAAGATAAACAAGTGCTCTTGTACTGGTAACTATAGGTTACCAAAAGCACTTTCTCAGTATGCATTAACACATGAAACAGAGGCAATAAAATCAATAGAATGCAAGGATGGAAGAACAAAGGTGATTATATTTGCAATTACAAAAAAGTGATAAGATAGTTTATGCAATGCTATACCTTGTTTGAACAGAATATGAGACATAGCAATCTTGAAGTGATAGGGTAGTGGATGTGACTCTCATAAAATTCAGTGAGTAGAGATAAAGGTCAAGCTTGAAAGCATGTTTAAGTTTAGAGGAAAGACATATTGTATGCATATGACAACAAGGTAATAGTGCAGGAGTTGTAGCATGGATAAAGCATAGCCTTATTCATATGATAGTAAATAGCATAAGCATATAAGTGATGACAATATCATAAGAAATAAATCAGTCAAGAGTGAGGTGCATTTACAATCATATGACAAATAAGTACATAGAAGTCTTATGTGCAAAGGATACAAAGGAAAAACTTCATTCATGCTACAGTAATTTTAAGTGACAACATATAGAGAACAAGGTTTTATTCTTATACAGATACAATGAAATATCAAGAAGAATGAACCAATGCTTAGAGTTAAGTATTGTAAATCATGCTAGGATAATCACAAAAAAAGCATCAAATCAAATCAATGGCTAGAATATATGCTCACAACAACGAACAAACAAAGTAAAAGCCTTCCATTAATTCTAGACGAATACTATAGAAGCATTGATATCATATTGTTCTCACAAAATAGAGCGACTATTTTATGCCTAGATAAGTGTATTAAATATGCACTAAGTGAACCAAGCTATGGACACTAGAATCAAGTAATTGCACATAAAAGAAAACTCAAACAAATACAAATCATGGCGTAGGGTTTCTAAAACCTTTGAAGACAAGAATCATAGAGGTTTATCACAACCATGGCCTATGATGGGCGATTTCTCTCTCATTATTTTGAAGGGATAAATGAATAGTATATTTTCTCCTTTATTCATAGCTAGAAATAAAGGAATCTCAAAGGATTTCTCAAAAATATAAGACCTGGAACACCTCCAAGCATGAATAGAGCCATAGTATGAGATTGACACCCATGGCCTACACGAATGTTCAAAACTCCTAGCCTATCATGGAGAAATAAGCTTGTATAGAGTTCAGCCTACTAAATAGATATGTACTCAGAAATAATACAATAGTCGTGGCCTCATAGACATCACAGAAGTTGAAACCCTTGACTAAAGAGATAGCAGGTAAGAATGATACAAAATCAAAATGTGAATACCAAGAAGCCACAACCTAAGACTTTTTAAAGAAAAATTTTAAGATTTTTTTGTGCAAGGAGAAACTCACCAAGCAGTTCAAACTTATACATTCGAAACTCATAGCAACAATAGCTTCAAGGGTTCTTCAAATAACGACCCTAGAATAGAGAAGCATCAACAGAATGAGTAAAAAAAAGCACATCAAAAAAATTACAAGCTCGCGGCCAACAATAGTAAAAAAGTGCTTGAAATGGAGGAAAATGTCCAAGTTGCAACAAGGGAGAGCTTACCATGTCTTCTTTGTGGATATTTCTTTTGTTAAATCTAGAAATAGCAAAAAGGTCTTCAAGTTTCAAGCTTTAAAACCATACGTCATGGCGGCACCCAGACAAAAAGTATTTTTACAAGGTGTAAATGAAAAAAATGATTAGGGATTAGGGTTTGAGTGTTTTGACCCGATACCCTAATCATTATGTCAAGTATTTTTTTCACACATTTTAAGCAAAATCACTAATGCATTATCACACCCGCGGTCTAACTTAAATTCAAAAGACCTAATGTTTCGCATGGACCCTGAGAGCTTGAGGTGGAGTTTAGGTGTTTAATATTACACATTGCCATCTATGTTTGATGACTTCACATATATTCAATAAACTATAAAATTGAATATTTCCTTAAGTGAAGTTGAATATTGCCTTATGTGGAGTTTTTGAATTTTGATTGGAGTTCCAGATTGGAGTCAACCGAGGTCTTTTTCCTTGATTTATGGCCGAACTGAGGTAGATCAGGATTTTTTTTTTCATGCAAAGGAGTTTGTGGGACTTATAATTATGCATGCAACTGAATATTTAGTCAAACTGGAGACTTTTTGAGTTCACTTGAGTCAAGTGTCATGATGAGGATTTGGAGCTATTCTAGTATAGATCATTTAAATTTTGATCCCCTTTTTCTAGGTTTTTTATCTTTGCTCGAGAGGAAAATATTTTCACTTCTAGTGCCACCTCCATGCACATTGGAGTCATTTTTGAGTTGTGCTATAGTTACATTCAAAATGAGGGAGATTTTTGAGTTTTTTAAGCACAGTTTACAACATTGATGGGCCCTCTTTTTCACAGTTTCTCTTTTGCTCGTGGGAGCTATTTTTGAGGTGCTTTACACTTTCAGTGAACTATTTCTTCCAACGTTGAGCACATTGGAGTTCTCATACCTTTGTATTTATGGAAAAAAGTCTTTTTTTTTCCTTATTTCCTATTTTCTACCTTTGCTTGTTGTAAACTCGACTATCTTGTAACTCAACATTTTACATTAATATAGTTTATCGCTTTATAGGTTATATTAGTTTGTCATGTTTTAGAGATTTTCCTTCATGATATTCATTGAAATAGAGATCACCTTCATAATTTTAGCTGTTTTGTATCGTTTAAATGATTTTATGCAAGTTTGATGTGTTTCATTTCTAGAAACCTTTGAATTTGTGTCGTGTTTATCCATGCATATACACAATTGCAGTTTGTCACAGGTCATTAATTGTGCTCATAAGTTTATTCTTTCTTCTAATTTGTGAGAACTCAGTTTTTCATAGTAGAAAAAGAACAAGCATAGCCTTTTGATGACTTATTAATTTGTTCAAAGTGCTCAAATTGGGTTGTGTTAGCAAATTTTTTGAGAACATTAGTTGTGAAAAAAGGTCTGCATATTAGAAATTTTTCAATGCACATCACCTCCTAGAAGTAGCATATAATTAGAATATCACTCAATTTCATTTTTTAAACATTTATCCCTTTCCTCACATAGTTATTAAATTCTAGGAGATTTTAATGGAGCCAACCCTTAACCTAGAGGTTTTTCCACATTGTAGGGTACCCACAACCTAGGACACTCCAATGTTTCACAGGATTGTAGAAATTTAAAAAGTTTTGCATGTCGGGTGCAATCCTGTTGATAATAGTGTTGAACTAAGGGTTTTTGGGCAGTGTAGAGTTAAATTGTGTAAGGAGTAGATCCATAGGAGTGATTATAGGTCACGTCGACCTATTTTGGTTAATAAAGTATTTTGGTTTATTCTACAAGGTATGTGAGTGGATTTTTGAGCCAAAAGGTTATGTTGTCACATGTTTCATCTAATTAGGCTGACCTAATTGATTATTTGAGTGTTTGAAAAAGATATACATATATATATATATAAAGGTTAATTTAGTGTTTGTATGAATATATGTAATAGATGACTGAGAATATGAGTATGTGATGTTTGAAAGATGATAGTGGTGAAGTATGAAGTGTGTAAAATTTATTTTATGAGCCTAATTGGAACTGTGTCTTCAACATGTTGCAAATGCATTACCATCAGTTCAAAATCTGGCAATGAGCCATTCTTCTATTTCTATTTTTTATTCTAGTGAATGAGTCCTTTGGGTATCGAGCCCTTGGTAGTGAGCCTTTCTTCCTAGATAGTGATTCCTTGGATAGTCAGTCCTCCAATCTGTAATCTATTATAATTGGTTATAATAAATTGTGAGGTAATCCTCACAGGGGTTTTTCCCTTTCTAGGGTTTTCCACATAAATATAGTGCTCTTGTGTTATTTTTTGTGGTGCAAGCTTCAATTGTTTATTTCCATTTCTATAAGTTAAATTAAATGCTTTGAATGCACTTAAAGTTAATGAATTTTAGGGAATATTGATTCAACCCCCCTCCCACTGAGTATTTTGGATGTTCAGCAAGAACTCTCTCCCATATCATGATGTCATCAAATATTGAATTCATACATTATTGTTTGATTATTGGAGGTGACCCTCTCGAAGTGGTTTACTATTCTATATATTTTTGTATTTATTTATAGTGAATATCATAACAAATGGTATCAAAGCTACAATTTGGACCAATATTTTTGTTTCCAACATAGCTTTAAAAATATTATGAATT
Source organism: Sequoiadendron giganteum (assembly GCA_007115665.2). Classification (NCBI taxonomy): domain Eukaryota; kingdom Viridiplantae; phylum Streptophyta; class Pinopsida; order Cupressales; family Cupressaceae; genus Sequoiadendron; species Sequoiadendron giganteum. Next base: position 268,473,008 of record CM021108.1, read on the forward strand.
TAGACTTGATTTTTTTTTAGATTTTAAGGGATGCATATCATAAAGATCCAATCAAAATTTCTAAGGTTTTTGATATTTTTTGTAAAATTTAATAAATTTTTTATTTTCAACTAATTTTCTCTATAGGTTGTAAAATTTAGAATTAAAAATATATATTTACAATTTTGGAAAGATAATAAAAAATTAGTTTGGTTAATTATTTGAGATTTATTTTTAGACATCAATATATTCCTTAATTTAGTGTTCAAAGTTTGGTCAAAGCATAAACATAAAATCTAATCATAGTTCACTATTCTAATATTTTATAGTTACAAATCATACTAGATATTATCCCCATTAGATCATAAAAATAATAATCTATTGTTGAAAATAAAAACACACTTTAATCCATGTCATATTTAGGGCCAAAGGACTTTTCTATGAATATGGGATCCAAAAACCATCTTTATTGTCCACCACCTAAAATTGAGGGAGAAATTGCACAAGATTGTGAAAAAGTGGTACATTTATTTAAGGATAAATTATTTGACCCATTTGAAACATCTTTAAATGAAGGCTTATATAGGTTTAAAAAAGAAATATTGTCATAATTGAGGGGCCCAAAAAAAATAGCAAGGTGGGTACAACCCTAATAGAAAAAACCAAGGGATAGGACAATCTTTTCAAGGTCCAAAATTAAACCTACTCAAAATATATTTATGTAAGTTTGATGGTATAAATGTAACTTCACATATAAGTCTTGTGGAATAATATTTTTAACTCCATAATATATCTGACAATGCAATGGTTTGCATAGCTTCACTAAAATTTATTATTTTAACCATATCAATGGTACAAATGGATGATGAGTGAAAAATAAGGGAAATTGCCTAGTTGGAGATAATTTAATAATGAATTAGTATCCCACTATGAATAACCATTGAAGAGAAGTTATTTTATCCAACTAACAAATTTAAAACAAATAGGTTTTATAGTTGAATATAATGTTGATCATATGAGATTATCAATGTGAACCCAAGATGTAACACCTTATCAAAGGCTAAAAATATATATCGATAGACTTGATGACCCAACAAACATGATATTGATTTGTTGGAGCCTTGTATTGTTAGAAGATCTATGGAATATGCATTACATATTGAGAAACAAAACATCACCACTAAAAGATCCACACAAGACCAAACCATAGAATAGAAAAATGAAAATGTCACTAATCTTATTAATAAAATGAGGCTAACTTCTCTAACCAAATACAAGTTGTAAGAAATGATTTAAAAAATAAAATGGAAACTAATGAAAGACATATGATTCGTATTTCAAACCACTACAAACCTCAAATAGAGTGCACAAAAGATAAATGAAACAAAGTGGAACTACAGAAGATAGATTGATATAAACAAGTCAATATGGAGTGGCACTAGTGGGAGTGCAAGAGAATGTGAGGTAGGCGCAAAGGGCAGAATAAGGGGACCATAAGGACAAGTGTTCCTAGATGCCTAATATTCTTGTAATGTGTTGAGAGAATAATGGGAGCACAAGGACAAGTGCTCTTAGGTCCCAACTATTCTTGGAAAGTGTTGAGAGGAAAATGGCTTAATTAAATAATAATATTATTTAATTACTTTAGCCACATAGGTGAGGGTGTGAAGTGGATAATAGGTGGGATATTTATTTAATTATTTATTTATTTATTGTGATGAGATGAGAAAAGACGATTAATTAAATAATATGATTATTTAATTAAAGTACAAGACTTTAGGTGAAAGGGATATGTCCTAGGCTAATTAGGACTAGGTAATGGGATATAGGTTTAGTTGATGAAATTGATTAGTTAGGGATTAGGTGATGAATAGTCCTAGGGAATATTTTAGGTTTCCACATAAATAACTAACCTCTCTCCTCAACAAGATGCAATAAAAAGAGAAAAAGGTTTATGTTGGCATTGTGATATAAAATGGTCTAGGGATCATAGATATGGTAATAATGAGAAGAGACTAATGATTATTGAGAATGAGGTGAAGAAAAAGGAATACATCACTATAGAAGAACCAAATATGGAGTCGATACATGAAAATTTGAAGGATGGGGAATAGTACACTATCTCCCTACATGCATTGAATGGAACAAATGCACCACAAACACTCAAAGAAAATGATAATATTAAAAATAAAAATGTGAAAGTGTTGTTTAATACTGGTAGTACACATAACTTTGTTGATAGGAGATTAGCTAATGAGCTCAATTGTTTTGTTTATCTAGTCTCTAATTTTCAATTCATGATGGTTAATGGGAAACAACTCTCTTGTGGTGGTAAATTCCATAATATTAAACTCTTAATGGGAAATTATCAATTAGATTAAAAAATATATATTCGTATTAGGGGAGTGGATTTATTTTTGGGTGTGCAATGGCTTTAACAATTAGGAACAATATATTTAAATTTTCAAGACTTATCCATAGATTTTATTACACATGAAAAAAAGTATAAACATTTGGGGATACAAACACCGCCAAATAAAATAATTATCTCCCATAGGATGGAGAAATTGATCAAGAAAGGTTCCTCTAATATAGGGGCACAATTAAATTTTATAGAAACACATGATGCAAGAACTCAAGATCGACCAAAAATTCAAGATTATTCAACACCATCAATAAGAATTTCAAGACTCCAAAGGTCTACCTCTATTCAAAGACCATAATCATGACATTAAATTCATACTAGGAACCATTGTTCAACCCAATAAAAAATTTCTATTATCCCCTATGATTATTCTTAAAAAGAAGAATGATCCATGGAGAATGTTTCTGCATTACAAGGAGCTCAACAAGATAACTTATAAAGACAAGTTTTATAATCTTATTGTTAATGAATTGGCAGATAATAAAATCTATACAAAAAAATCCAAATGTGTCTTTGGGGTGAAAAGAGTAGGACATGTGATTTCACCTAAATGTGTTAAACACCCTAAGATAATCACAACCATAAAAGAGTGGAAAAAACCTAAAAATATTAAAGGTTTAAGAGGATTTTTGGGCCTAATAAGATACTATAACATATTTTTTCATATATATTTGTATAAAGGAAGATTTATTTTGGGACGGTGTTGAACTGAATGTCCACGGAGGCATCTCAAAATTCCTAATCAAGTGGAAAAATATACCAATTGAAGATGCAACATGTAATGATGAATAATTCATTTGAAATATTTTAGAGTTGCTAAGCATTGAGGAAAACACTTTTTTGAAGGGGATGAAAATGTTATGACACTAATATTATATATTCCTAAGTATAATAAGGATAAGAACTTGTGACATGATTAAACTTAACATTAGTCTTAGCTAATACCTTAACCCCTCTTAACTAGAACAAAAGGGTGTGTCCTTATATAATTATCCCTATAAATAAGAAAGAGAACTATCTCCCATGTCACAATATCATCAAATATTAAATTCAATTATAATCTAATTATTGGAGGTCACCTCCTCGAATTGGACTGTTATTTTATAATTTTTTGTATTTATTTGTAACAAGAAATTCCATAACAAAACCTACATCTATTGAATATGGTGGCATTGGAAGTTATGGATCATGATTTAGTGGAATCTTTATGTAGTTCCATATTTGGTTTTATCTTCTTGGTTGGAGATCATATTTCTACTTTAGGAGTGGCTAATTTTATAGTTATGTTCTTGATTCTATGAAGGCCATGAGTGATCTTTAGTTAACAAATTATAACTACAGTATAATGTGTAACTCAAAACAACTTTTAGTGGGAGATTTGGTAGTGATATGAATCTATCACATTGTGATGGACCTATTTTTTCATGGTTATTGGTGTTATGATTAGCTCTTGATACCTATATTATATGATTAGTGAGAGTTCAGTGACATACGTAGTACTAGTGAGAGAGTATGCTTATCTTCTTTTGTTTCAAAGATATGGATAACTTCATGTCATGGAGGGCTCTTGGAGTCTTAGATTGAGCTGTTAGTTATTGAGTAGATGATATTCCTTAGTGAAGATACAAATAATGAATCCAATGGGAGTTCATGAATTCAACATTCTTTCTCAATTATAGTGGGAGAATTGTGTTGAAATGCACAAGACAACTAAGAGGGGAGGGTGAATCATTTGTATCAAATCCCTCTCTTATAAACTTCATATTTTCACCTTAATTTCAATATGTTATTAAGTGTAAACATGAAATGAAAATATTAGGAAGCAAACACTAGAGACACCATATTTAAGTGGAAAACCCAATGAGGGAAAACCATGGTGAGCATTAACTCACAATATAGTAGTAATGAAATACCGGATACAAAGGCTCACTACCATATGACTCATTGCCCAGATACAAAGGCTCACTACCTAGACTAAGGGCTCACTACCTCGAGAAGGACTCACTATCCAGAAAGGAGGCTCACTGCCTACAAAAAATTAACAAAAGAGATAAATGAAGATCCACCACTAGAGTTCCACACATTCGCAACCTGATCAGAATATTGTAGATGCCCTCAACTCACTACTTTTAGGAATCTAACACCTTAAAGTATTGTTGCCTCAATTCGCTTTTCCACTCTCTGCTTTTCACACTTGTTTGCACAATTCGATCACTTGCTTGATTTGTGGATGATGGATGGATGGATATTAAATTTTCCATAACTTAATTTTCTTTTATACCATCTTCAACCTTAGAAACATTCACCAAGGTTGGCTATACAATTTCAAATTACATATTCAAACTAGGTCGGCTACTCAACATTACCGTAGTTGATAAGAATGAGAGAGGACCAATTACATATTTAATTTAGGACCCAAACAACATATTGAATCTCAAAAATGCTTTCTCAAATCAATGCAAAAGCCAAATGCAATGTGTAAACACCAGGTCGGCCAAACCTAATGAGAAAACCAATAATCTTTGAAGTACACAAATCTCCAGCAAGATAATCAAACGTGGATTACTCAACATGCTTCACTAGTCATTTTACCATCTCTGAGAACACATCAAATATATCCTCAAGATTTACAACAAACTTCATTCGTAGAGAACTCTTCACCAATCCAACCGAAACAACCAACACAAACATAAGAGCTCTACAAAAGCACATCTAGAAAACCAAACCACTAGAAATTTTGTTAGAACACAAAAACTAACAGAAATATTCATCTCCCAGATCCACAAGATATGAAACCAAATATCAGAGGATTGCGGAGCCAAAACATTTCTCCCAGTCCATAAACAAATAGTTATGGCAAACCAGTTCACACATCGGTTAACATATCTTCTACTTTCCATCAACGTAGAAGCTGAAACTCATAAAATATTATCCATTGAAGCTTATGAACACACATACAAATCCACATAGGCATAATATTAATACAGAGAAAATGTGGAGTACAATATCGGAGCACACTCATAACACACTTCAATACTACTTTCATTATTTCTTCAAATTTTCTCAAAAGAAGTTGGAAGAAACAAAACTTACTCGACCTGTACTTTGTTGACATCAATGACAACATTAATAACAATACCACCAAAAAAATCCATACTTGCAACAATCTCCCTCTTTTTCATTGATGGCAACACATGATGTGAAAAACCATCAAATATAGCATACATGATTTTCAAAAGCGACAACCTGCCAAGCATAAAATTTTCACATGATTCTCTCTCCCCCTTTGACATAAATTGTAAAGGAAATTCTTGTCATATAAAGCTTTGTTCACTCCCCCTAAGGAGTACACCCACATCATATACTGTAACAATGCACTTCTCTAATCCCCTTGAGGAGTAGACCTAAATCACCAGTCCAGAACAAAAGAGTATGTGAATCCACTGGGTTGATGCACCTTCATGTGAACTTAGTTCAAAGAAGGAGGGGTAGTAACCCAGAAATTCACTCTGAGATTCTCAAAAGTATCCTTCGGAAGGGCCTTAGTGAATATGTCTTCAACTTGTTCTTTGGTAGGTACATATTCAAGTCTAACTTCATTCCTTAATACCTTCTCCCTCAAGAAGTGATACTTGATGGATATGTGATTTGTTCTAGAATGAATCAATGGGTTCTTTGAGATGTTTCTAGAACTTGTATTGTCACAAAATATAGAATTAGGTTCATCACTTAGCACACCTATGTCCATCAAAATTTTCTTCATCCAAAGTACCTGTGTACAGTAGGATGTTGCTGCAATATACTCTGCTTATATGGTGGATAAAGAAACCGAATCCTATTTCTTGCACAACCATCAAACTAATTTTCCTCCAAGGATTAATTCATTGCCACTTGTACTCTTTTGGTCATCTACACAACCAACTCAATTTGCATCAGTGTAGGCATTCAATGTGAAATCATTGTCCTTCGGATACAATAGTCCATAGTTTGGAATTCCTTTAAGATATTTGAATATCCTCTTTATAATTGTAACATGTGCTTCCTTCGGTTCTTCTTGAAATCTTGCAATTAGACATACTACATTCATGATATTAGTTCTAGTAGTAATAAGATACAACAGTCCACCAATCATGGATCTATACATGCTCTATTCAACTTTAGCAGATTCATCATCCTTACTTAGCTTACATCAAGTTACCATAGGGGTACAACCGATTTAGATTCATTCATTCAAAACTTCTTTAACAATTCCTTAACATACTTAGATTGTGCAATGAATATCCCTTTGTTAGTTTGATTTAATTGAATTCCAAGGAAGAAATTCAATTCACCAATCATAGACATTTCAACTTCTTTTTGCATCTCTTCAACAAATATCTTACACATACCTTAATTTCCACCAAAGATGATGTCATCAACATATACCACAACTATCAGTATCTTGTATTTCTCAACCTTGAAGTAAAGATTTTTGTCTATGGACCCTTTGTTGAATCCCTGCTTTGCCAAGTATTTATCCAATCTATCATACCAAGCTCTGGGAGCTTCCTTCAGTCCATATAATTCCTTCTTTAACTTACAAACCATGTCTGGTTTTTCTAACAGTTGAAAACCTTTTGGTTGCTCCATATATACTTCTTCTTCTAGTTCCCCATTCATAAATGCAAACTTGACATCCATCTGATATACTTTAAAGTCTTTATGATTTGAAAATGCCAAGAACATCCGAATGGCCTCCATTCTAGCTACAGGTGCAAAAGTTTCTTCAAAATCTATTCATTCAACTTGTGAATATCCTTTACATACATGTCTTGTTTTATTTCTTACCACTTCACCATCTGCATTCATCTTATTTTTGAATACCCATTTTGAACTAATTACATTCTTTTTTGGAGGTCCAGGGACTAGTTCCCATGTTTCATTATTCTCTATCTATTGTAGTTCCTCATTGCTTTAATCCAACTTTCATCATTACATGCTTCATTCACAATCTTAGGTTCTATCTTAGAAAGTAAACACAAGTTTACCTCAACCACCTTGCTTCTTGTATTCACTCCTTCACTCTTTTCTCCAACTATCTATTCCTTCGGATTATTTTTTTTAACATATTTAGGGGTCTTAGGTGTAGGTTCCAAAGTTTCTTCCTATTCATCACTTTGTTCTTTCACTTCCTTTTCTTCTTCTTGTATTTGCACTCAAATTGGATCATCAGGTTCAACTTTAGTTATTTCCATTGGTCTATACATAGCTTCAGCAACCTTTACATTAGTACTTTCAATTATTTTCATCAGTCTCTTATTAAAATAATTGTAGTCCTTGTTGTTATTTGAATACCCAAGAAAAATTCCTTCATCACATCTAGCATCAAACTTTCCAAGATTTTCTTCATCTCTTCTAATATAACATCTAATTCCAAATACCTTAAACAATTTAATAGTAGGAGTCTTACCAGTTCATAACTCATAAGGGGTCTTAGTTCTATTACCTTTGATCTGAACTTTGTTAAGAATTTAAATAGTAGTATGAATTTATTCTCTCCAATACACATCGGGAACATTTTCTTCTTTCATCATAGTTCTTGCAACTTCTTGAACAACCTGGTTATTTCTTTCCACTAATCCATTCTACCGAGGGATTCTTGGAGAAAAATAATGTCTTTTTATGCCATGTTCTTCGCAGAATACATTGAACTCACCAGAAGTAAACTCTCCACCTTTATCAAACCTTAAGCATTTTATTTTCAGGTTTTCCTCATTTTCTACTCTTGCCTTAAATGCTTTGAATCTATCAAGAGCCTGAGCCTTTTATCTAAGAAATGTAACCCATGTCATCCTATAGTATCCATCAATTAAGAGCATGAAGTACCTGTCACCATTTAGGCTTCTTGTTCTTTTCAGACCACAGAGGTTTGTGTGGACTAATTCTAGCATTCTGGTAGATGATTGATCCTTTCCTTTGAAACTGTTTCTTGTTTGTTTTCCCATCTGGAAACTTTTGCAGATTCAATTTGAAGGCTTTGTGATTCTAGGAAGATCTCTGACAACTTCTCTAGAACTGATCCTAACCAGATTATCAAAATTCACATGTCCCATCCTCCGGTGCCAGAGCCAACTCTCATTAATCTAAGAAACAAAACACTGACCATCTCCACCTTTAAGTTGATAGATGTTTCCATGAGTTCTTCTTCCATATTATACCATAGTTTTAGATTTATTCCTGATCTCACACATGTTATCCTAAAACACAAGCTTACAACCTTTGTTGCACATTTGTCCAAAACTTAAAATATTATGCCTTAAACCCTTTACATAGTAAACATCATCAGTATTATGTTTTCCATCAAAACTAATTGTTCCTTTACCAACAATATAAGCACCAAATTCATTCCCAAACATGAGTATACCTCCATTATACTTCTCAAGTTTAGTAAAATTAATCTTATCTCCAGTCATATGATTTGAACATCCACTATCAATTACCCAAAAGTCTTCATCCTATCTGGCATGAAAAGCAGTTACCATAGTACCTTTTGTTTCATCCCTTTTGATCTCTGAACCAGATTCCTTCGCACATTTATTTTCTAGGGCTACAAAAAAATATTCATCTTTATCTTCCTCAAAGTCAAATTCATCATCAAAAATTCTTGCATCTTCTTTGACATAATACAATTTCTTGAAATTCTTATCCTTCTTATCTTTGTAATTGTTATTACCATCCTTATTCTTCTTTTGTGTAGCTCTATTAGGACATCTTGATGCATAATGACCAATATTTCCACAACTGAAACACTTAAAGGGTAACTTACCTCTGTATTTACCAGTACCTTTATTCAATCTCCTTGTGAAATTTCCTTCCAGATCTTTTGTATCATCATCATTCGGATCATCTTATAACTTCATTGATTTAAAGGTTATTTAAGTCTTCTCCTTATCTCTTGCCAATTTTCTCATCTCAAATGCAGTCAAGACACCAAATAGATGCTCCTTAGTAAATTTCTTTGGATCATATTATTCTTCAAGTTCAGATACTTTGTCACTATAATTGTCTGGTAAGGTCATCAAGATCTTCTCAATTATATTTTCATCTAATATGGTACCACCTTGATTTTTGATTACTCTTGCTATAAGTTCAACTCTCTGATAATAACTTGCAATGTATTCTCCCTCTTCCATTCTCAAGTTCTCAAATTTTTACTTAGCTGTTAGTTTCCTTGACAACTTTACTCTATCATTCCCTTCATAAATTTCTTTCAACTTTGTCCATACTTCATGAGCAATGGGTAGAGAAATAACTTTTTTTCTTTTAGTTTTAGATAAAGCGCTGAAGATAGCATACCTTGCTCTTTCATTCTCTTCAAAGGTTGCAACCTCATCAGCAGAGGAAGTACTAGCTACTAGTATCACATACTTTGTCTCCATAGATTTCTAGGTGTTGAAATTTGGTGAAATCGGATAACTTTTCATCTGCTCTTTCTAGTCACTATAATCAGATCCATCAAAAATAGGAATCTACAACTTTGTTCCATCTCATCTACCTCAAGTGGTTAAGTGTTTCAATGAGGAACCAGTGCTTTGATACCAATTGTTGAAATTCACAATACAACTGAGAGGGGGGGTGAATCAGTTGTATCAAATCCTTTACTTATAAACTTAATATTTTCACCTTAACTTCAATCTATTATTAAGTGTAAACATGAAATGCAAATAAAAAAATCAAGCACTAGAGACACCAGATTTACGTGGAAAAACCAACGAGGAAAAAACCACGGTAAGGATTAACTCACAATATAGTAATAATGCAATACCAGATCAAAGGCTCATTACCAAAGGGATCACTACCAAGATATAAAGGCTCACTACCCAGATTAAGGGCTCACTTCCTTCAGAAGGACTCTTTGTCCAGAAAGGAGGCTCACTGCCTACAAAAAATAAACAAAAGAGATAAATGAAGATCCACCACTAGGGTTCCACACATTCGCAACCTGATCATAATATTGTAGATGTCCTCAACTCACTAATTTCAAGAATCTAACACCTTAAAGTATTTTTGCCTCAATTCGCTCTTCCACTCTCTATTTTTCACACTTGCTCACACAATTCGCTCACTTGCTCGATTCATGGATGATGGATGGATGGATATTAAATTCACCACAACTTAATTTTCTCTTATACCATCTTCAACCTTAGAAACATTCACCAACGTTGGTTATACAATTTCAAATTACAAATTCAAACTAGGTTGGCTACTCAACATTCCCATGGTAGATAAGAATTAGAGAGGACCAATTACATATTTAATTTAGGAACCAAACAACATCTTTGAAGTACACACATCTCCAACATGATAATCACATGTGGATTAATCAACACACTTCACCAATCATTTTACCATCTATGAGAACACCTCAGGTACATCCTCAGCATTTACAAAAAACTTCATTTGCAAAGAACTCTTCACCAGTTCAACCAAACCAACCAGAAAAAACACAGAAGCTTTGGAATAGGTCTTCTGGAGCACTAAACCACTATAAAGTTTTTTAGAACACAAAAACTTATAGAAAGAGTCATCTCCTAGATCTGCAAGATTTGAAACCAAATATCTGAGCACTATGGAGCCAAAACATTTCTCCCAATCCACAAACAAATAGTTCTGGCAAACCAGTTCACACATCGGTGAATATATCTTCTACTTTCCATCAACGTAGAAGCTGAAACTCATAATATATTATCCATTGAATCTTATGAAGACACCTATAGATCTGCATATGCATAGGATTAATACATAAAAAATGTGGAGTACAATACCAGAGCACACTCAAAACACACTTTAATATTGCTTTCATTATTTCTTCAAATTTTCTCAAAAGAAGTTGGAAAAAACACAACTTACTACTCAACCTAAACTGTGTTGACATCAATGACAACATTAATGAAAACACCACCAAACACATCCATACTTGCAAAAATTGTTTGTGATAAATATTGGATTCTATATTAATCATGTAGCGAGAGCTTTGTAAGTGGTTTATGGTAATCTCCTAGATGAGTGTTGTGATAACTATTCCTTGTGAGCTTCTAGTTATTTACATTTTATAGTTGGAGCTAATTTGGAATGAGATTAATAATTGTACACCTATATCAAATTTGGGTGAGGCTATATCTTAAGAGTTTGGAGATCATTTTTTGGAATGGGAAGTATTTGGACTTATTTTTAGCATAAGGACCAAGGAGCCTACACCTAGAGATAGACATGGATTCAACATGGACTTGATGCGAATATATTAGCTCAATACTTTGGAGCTTGGATTCTTATCAAAAGAGTTTTTTCTATGATATATCTATTTCATTCTCTTTCTTGTGGTTCATTTCTTTCTATCTCTTATTCTTTCTTTTCTATATGTTATTTGCATGCCATAATGTTGTTTTTTGTAGATATGATTAATATATTAATATCCTCAAAAGGGTTAATATGGAAGTGCCTATAATGCTTAATAATTGTGTTTAATATGGTTTAATTGATTAGGGTTTTGTGGGTAATTTTCCTAATATTTCAAAGAAATTAAGTCTTCTTCCATTATATTATAGCCAAAGAGGATGGGAAGAATTTTTTTGTTTAGATATCCCCCAATATCAATAATGTTGAATCAAAACCTTGTGAAGGAAATGAAGAGGAGGGGAGCTCGGATAATTTAGATATTTTCAAAGAAGAGGTAGAACCTCCACCTCAACTGTTTAGCATGTCCACTCAATAGAGAAAGAAACTAGATAGATATACTTCTCCTAATTGAAGATGTAATTTTGCTTCAATGATTAGTAATATTGAGGAGCCTATAATTATGAAGGAGGTTATGTACATGTGGCATTCGAAGTCCTAGAGATTGGTTATTGATGAGGAGATGGTTGTATTGAGAATAAATTTTGATGCATGAGACTTGGTATCATTGCTAGAAGGAAGAAGTATAGTTAGATGTAAATCAATAGTTAAAACCAAAATTTTGGTTCTAATGGTTGTATTAAAAATTATAAGCCAAGGTTGGCTAAGAAAGGTTATTCCCAAGTTGAGGGGATAAAATTTGGTGAGATTTTTTCTCTCGATTGTAAGTCCAACACTTATCAAGTTCTTATTATTTGTAGCAACATTGTTTAATTTAGAGATAAAATATATGGATGTGAGATATCTACATGGCATAGTCATAATAGGATATGGAGAAAGGTAAAGAAACTTATTTAAGACTAAAACATATTTTTATGGTCTTAGTAATATCCTAGGATGTGGTATCAAATATTTGAATTTTATGTGTTGGGTAAGGATATATGAGTTCCAAATCAGATTCTTGTGTTTATTGCAAGATGAATGGTTATAATTTTCTTGTTATCACATTATATCTAGATGATTTTTTTTTTATATAACAATAAGGAAGTGATTTGTGATTTGAAATCTTAACTATTAGCATAATTTTTCATGGACATGGGAGCAACCAAGTATATTTTGGTCATAGATATTAAAAAAAAGAATATATTTTTTTCTTTTTAGGGCCAAAGCAAGTATGTGAATTCATTATTGAAGAGATTCAACATGTTGGTTTACAATCCTTTGTGTTTTCCTATTTCAATAGTATGTGTCTGAGTAGTGTTCATATGAACCTACTGAGATGAAAGACATGGATCAAGTACCTTATAATAGTGCTATTGGGATTTTGATGTATGATTTGGTCTATGTAAGGTCCTAGACATTGTCCAACCAATGAGAATCCTTAGTTATTTCATGGATAATCCTATACAAGATCATTCATATGTAATTAAGATGGTCTTCATATATATGTAGGTTACCTTTAAGTAATATATTTTTTATCATGGTGATTCTATAGGGGACCAATAATCAATGGATATTCATGGATTTGAGGATTTAGATTAGATGTAAGTGATGTTGATATCAAATATCTACCATCATATATGTTTATTTATTTATGTGGTGGTTTAATTAGTTGAATGGGAAAAAAAAAATTGTGGTCACTTTTTCCACTATAGATATTGAGTACATGGTAACTACTCATGCATGTAAGGAAGCTACTTAGATTAAGATATTGTGCTAAAATGTGGGGATATATGAGGGAGTTATTAGAGTTTTTTTTTACACTTAGAATACCATATGTTTGGAAAATAACATTGCCTTTCATGCTAAGATTGAGTACATATATGTCGAGTACCATTTTTTTCATGACATGAGGATCCAGTCCAAGGGTGATGCTAAAGAATATTGATAATTTGTGAGTGTTGTAAATACATTAACGAAGCTCATGAGAATATGAAATTTTAGGTGGTGTAGTGAGCCTATGGGCCTCTCAAACCATACTAGTTAGTTGATAGCATTGGTGTTCCATTTTTCCATTGCAAGGTATAGAAAAGTGGAGAATATTGGGATAGATTTGCCATACACCTTACAATTTTAGCCAAAATTTCACTTTTTGACACATATACTAGCTAAATTGTTAAGAAATTAAAAATGATATGAAATAGTGGTTTTTAAGATTTCGTGTGTAGATTCTAAATGTATTTTTTTTAATTTTAATAAATAATTTATAAAAAAATTATATGACTTATAATAACTTATTTTTTATAGTGTGGGATAATAGGGATTCGTTGCACATAGGTCTCTTCATTCTCAAGAGATCGCCAAAAAACAAATTGTCCTTATCCACCTCAGCATGAAGGAATTACAAAGTAAATAGGTATACGTAACTAGATTTTACAGAAAAGTACTTCAAATATTGAGAGTGAAACTTCTAGATTTTTGCCTCAAACAAGGGAGCTCTCGACCAAAGGATGGAAACACAAATTTAGGACTCCAGCATGATGTGTTGTCATCCAAAGGGCGAATTTGTGTCCTAATACATAGAAAGCTCGGGAACTTAAGTAGGAAGAATGAAATTTCACTTCTTGACTCAGTTTTAAGATATATTTCAAGCTAGATAACCAATCAAAAAGTAGAACCTTGGAATAAAGTACAAGGAGAACTTGGAGAAAACTTTACCTTTAACCGAACATTCAAGTCTTCGCTCCAAGCTCCGCTTTGAAACCTACACACAAAAGAACAAGGGGAAAAGTTTGGGGCTTTATAGGGGTTTGCCTCAGTCAAATCCCCATTTTAGTGTTCTCACCTCCATGAACAACCAAGTTGGAAAGGAGTGTAAACATTCAAAGGAAAATGCGTATGGTGAAAGGAAAACCCACTGCAGGAGTAGAACCCGCTCCACCAAGTAACAAATAAACAAGTATATAGAAATGAGCATAGAAGAGAGAGAGTGTTACTCATGGGCCTAGACCCTCTATGGAGCGCACATATGCACCATTGAGAACTTGCTAGAGAGCTGTAACTATTGGAAGGACCTCAGTTCGACATGGCTTCACTTGTGAAATCATTGTTATGAAGAATGAAGAGAACTTTAGAATGAAAGTGTAGAGAGAACTTGATTGAATGGATTGAACCCCCAAATGAGAGCCAAAGGGGGATTTTTGTTGCATTCAAGGGTGACAAAGAGCCATTACATCTAAATTCTGACAACACATGTTGAGAGAGTCAAGATTCAAGATTCACCATTTCAAACTCAAAATATCATTGGGATGTTAGCGCATCATGCAGACAGACATTCGCACATTACGCGGGCCTCTAGGGCCTCAATTTTTAGGAAACGTGTTGTTAAGCTTTTATTTCTCTGCCACTAGTCTACATGGAGTCAAAGTTGTGAAATTCTGACTCATGGGATTTTTGCCATTAATTCTCTAAGGTGTCATAAATGCTAGGTAAAAGTGAAAAAATGTGGAATTGCCCCTAGGTACAATTTTGCGACATTACATTTTGCCCCCAGTTTAGTGGGCTCGATTTTGGGAAAAATCAACCACACTAAAGAAGAGAAGAAAAATTTCACCCCAAATTTGAATTTTATGGATTTACATGCCAAGAAAAGGGGCCACTGAGGTCGAGCTAGTCAGTACTGAAGATTCCCCTAGCAACCGAGCTCAATAAGTGGCATCAAAGAGGTTGTGAAAAATTGTGCAAAACCTTAACCTACAAAACTCAAATTTTAGGTTAGCTTCAAAAATTGGAAGAAGCTACAATGGCAAGAAGAATGATCAAGACAAAATCATTGATTCAAAACAAAAATATGATCAAGAGGTGACTATATGCCCCCTCCTAAGTTTTCCCCTAGCTAGGTGGGGTAAATTCAGGAAAACCCAAGGAGCCACAAACTCTAGCAAAAATGGGGCTCGGGGGGCCTATATATACCTAGGTGGGCCCCTCAAAGAGTCATTTTCAGTATTCACTATGAGAAAATTAATGATTTTTGTGAGAGAAAAGTCAACAAAATGTCGAGCAAGAGGGAGTACAGGGCGCCTAAATTTGAGAAACTAAGGAATGAAATTTTTGAGGGTCACGAGGTGGACTAGGTAGGCCCCTAAACCTCATTTTTCATGAAGCTAAATTTGTTTTTGGAAAAAAATTCCTCATCAACTATGCATGCGTCGATTTTGGGTGCTTTCATCCAAAATGTGTGTTGGCATCTAGGTTTCGTGCAATAGTCTTGATTCTACACTGGTATCCTCGGGGCATCAATGGCAGATAGGGACACATGTGTGGTGCGTAGACTCTACGTGATGCGCACAAGTTTTAGTAAACTAATTGTTTTCAAATTGAGATTCTATGTTTTGACTTAGAATTTTTTCCATTTTTTTGTAGGACTATCCTGAGATTCACGAGCATTTGGGCAAGTGAGCTTACCGACTAGTTCAGAAGCAGAGGGACCGCCTTAGTGATAAGGAGGTCACACATCTAGAGTAGGTTAGTCTCTAGCATGCATTCACCATGCCAAAGGTGCGATATCATGAGAGGATGCTTACAACATTGATGGAGTGGTGCGATGCCACCATATCATCTTTCCAGTTTCTGATTAGACAGATGAAAATCACACTAGAGAATGTATACCGGATCCTCGGACTTCCCATTTGCGAATGGTGGGTAGCCATCGATGACATCCAATCGGCATGGGAGTAAACAAAGGGGGTCCTTTATTTCTCAGGATGGATGGATGGTGGTCATGTCATGAGCCACATTGACATGCACTAGTATGACCAGGTGTGGACCACTGCACCACTGTTGTACCGAGTTATTGTCGTGTCATTGAATTTTGGATCACAATAAATGGGTGAGTCTCTCACCTACATGGGGGCCTTGTCCGCACCATTAGGGAGATGGTAGAGCATAAGATAGTTTTTTCCTAGGGGTGTAGTATGCTAGTGCACCTATACTAGGAGCTAGGTCGGTACGTCCATTATGAGCATCATAGTCTTACAGTGTGCACACTTTTGCAAGTGTGGGCTTTCACCCACATCATCTGCACATGGTTGGTCAATTTTCCCCAGCGATGGTCATATCATGTCTTTGTGGCCCTCTAGTATGATATGACAGGGAAGTGGAGGCACAAATACTTACAAAACTTTTTGGTTTTTATAGTTTGGCACACTTACACCTGAGGGGGTGAGGTGGAGACCCCACCATTACTTCAGGTGGGTGGATGATGGCATGAACCTATAATGGGACTATTTTCTTATGGGTCACCACAATTATATCATCGTACCATACTACTAGAGTCGATTCATGTGACAACATGGTTGTACGTACAGACGATTCCTCCAGACGTGCCCACATATATTAGGGCTTACAAGAGCACAACTAGACCCAAGGATCGCCCCCACCCCACCATCATCGATTTTTTTCCCTCAGATGATGACAAGTCTAATCATGATCTGCTTCTTATGGTGGTGGAAAATAATGTCGAGGTTGTTGTGGATTTCAAAAGGTGGTGGGATAGGCACTATCCACATCCGATGTTTGGTGAGGATGCCCCAGAGGGGATCCAAGTCCATAGGGAGACGTTCCACCTCCACCTCCACAAGATAGATGGAGGGGCCGGTAGTAGGCCGATGAGGACGAGGAGAGACTATAGGAAGAGGAGGTGCCACCACAAAGGTCGAGGTGGTGGAGGAGGTCAGACCCCCCACCAACTACCCATATCTCGTTGATGCCACCAAAACCTACTATTACAGCAACGAAGACCTTGGTAGCTCCAGAAGTGGCCACCGATGTCAGTGGTCTGGGTCCCAGTGTCGATCCTCACCCTGATCCCACATGACAACTAGGGGACCTAGGTATACAAAGCATGTTGTTTATACTTTAGTATTTTCTTTTTATGATTATATGCATATGCTATGTGGTATTGATTTCATTCATTTATTTGTGGTTGTAGAGGATACACAGGGATGGACTAGGTTGATGGCTCAGTGCATGTCAGAGGGGGTAGTGTGACCGAATATCGGGGGAGCTATGGATGGTGCTTGCATAGCGAGATGTGGAACTGATGAGGTATGATGTTGTTGAGGAGGTGCATGATGACCTTCAAAGCTAACAGGCAGCCGACAGTCATGATCCTAGTAGATGCTCAACAATTGTAACAAGATTTGGTGCAAGGCACAAATGACTATGTTCTCCTTGTAGGGAGAGATCAAGGGGGATGCGGGTGGGTGATCCCACAATACTAGTTTATAATTTTTGGGCAAACTAGACACTGAACTGATTTTTTTTAACTAAATCTTCACTTTTGAGCTCCCACTGTGAGGAATTTGAAGATAATGCAAACTAGTGATTTGTGAAGTTTTGTATATAGATTCTAAATATATATTTTTAAAAAAATTGGAATCAGATTGCACTTTTTTTTTCATCTCCTTTGAAAATTAGTTTTTATCAGTAAACAACATTTTTAAGGAGTGATGTTAATCCTATACAACATTAATTTTTATGTATGAAGGATAAAATTCTAATTTTTTTGAATTTAAATTTGTAACTATGATATCTAACCAGTTCATTTGGTTTCATAGTGTTTTATTAAACATTTTTTCCTTGATCAAGTTTCGAAGTCAAACCAATTACAATTCATACATAGGCGGACTGTATACGACATAAATTTTTTATGTATGTATCAAAATTCAAATTTATTTATTTTAATGGATCAAGGAAATCAATACCCAGCCTGAACATATTTTTAATTTTTTATTTATAATCTTCTATTTTTGCACATGTGTAGAACATAGATCTTGATACTCGGTGAAAAACCTACATTCATAAGAAATAAAAAATAAATATAATAATCAAATTAAATTTAATTAAAATTATAGCTTTTGGAAGCTTATAATAAGGACTACATACTTACAAAAAATAAATTTTAAATGAATTCATTTGATCCCCCAAAAGGTAAATCAAAAGTGGTTTTTTATAAACATTTTGATAGGTGTAAAGGAGACTTCATTATAGGTATGGTTTAAAACTAGCTGGGTTCTAACTAAGGGGGCTTGGTCTAAGGTGGTTTGATCAAACCCTCTTCAATTGGAATCTTTTAAATGCAAATTTTCAAGGCTTAAATCATTATATTTTCTAAAAATATGTGATTTCAGCAAAAATCAAGATCTCCCAGAATGTGTAAACCATTATTGTGGCAGCATTGGGGTAGCTTTGTTTGCATCATGCTCCCATCGATCCAGGTCCATGATGACTATGCATCCTCTTCCCAGACCACAATAACAACAACCAGTGTTAGAGGGCTCCAGGAGCCACACACCGCAGCCCTAGGGTCTCCTCATTGTGTATATCGGTTTTGCAACAATATATATATATATATATATTGTAGATCATTTGTATAGACACATATTCAGTAGCCACTCATTTTTATAGTAGTGGCCCAATACATGTACATGAAATTTGATACACACATACATATATATAAATATTGGTTTTAACATCATGGCATTGTGTATTTTGATTTATATGTTTGTTTACTTTGATGTATGTTGAGGCTATGGATGTTATATGCTTATCTGGATGTATGTTTACATTAGATGCTAATATGATTTAATGAACACACATGGTTGCATGTTAATTAAATATGATGATGATCTAATTTTCCATAAAAGATGTAATTTTATGCATGGATACATAGCATAGCGAGACACATGTATGTATATTGCACATGCACACACGTGGTCATATCACACAACAAGAAATTTTCATAATGTGTTAATGAAGGATGTCAACATATACAATGCTACTACCCTTTTAAAGAGATAACACCACTCATATGACACGTTGGACACTACACATAGTATCAACAAAGATGCATCGCATTAACGGGCTCTTTTAAAGTTTTTCCATCCATAGGTGATAATATGTAGGCACTCGAACCATACACATAGACAACAATGTAAGGGCCTAACCAGTTAGGACTAAATTTCCATCTTTGATCAAGTGACGCATTTAAATTTCTCTGATTCTCGCATAGAACCAATTCTCCCAGCTTAAAGATCTTGGGAAGCATGTGTTGATTATATTGTCTTGATAATGATTGTTGATAAGCCTTAAGATGGTCAAGGTCCTATAATCGGCGTTCATCAAGAATCTCTAGTTGATTTCAACGATTAGCTCAATAAGTTTCATCATCAATTAACCCTTTAGGGAAACCTGTAGAGACATCATTTCTAGCTTCAAAGGCATGATAGCTTCAGCACCATACAGGAGGTTGTAAGGCATTTTTCTCGTCATCGTGCATACACTTGTATGATAATCCCACAAAGCATACATTAACTGAATATTCCAATCCTTACCATGTTTATTAACCATTTTACAAAGAATGAGCTCAAGAGTCTTGTTAGACGCTTTTTCTTGACCATTAGATTGTGGATAGTATGGCATAGAAAATTTATGTTGAATGTGAAATTTCTCTAAGAATTTATTTACTTGTTCTTGAATGGTGTACCATTGTCAGATACACATGTAGAAGGCAATCCAAAATGAGAAATAATGTTGTTCAGAAGAAATCTATAGATAGCTTCAACATTCGTGGATCAGAGTGGAATAGCTTCAACCCATTTCTTGAATTAATTTATAGTGGTAATGATAAAAGTATGTTCCTTGGAAGAAGGAGGTGATATTTTTCCAATAATATCCAACCCCCATTTTATGGATGGTCAACGAGAGGTTTGATTTTGTAACTCTTGTGTAGGTGCGTGAATAAGATGACTATGTTTTTGACATTGAAGGCACTTTTTAATGAAATCAAAGGAATCTTGTTTCATCATTTTCCAATAGTACCCCATGTGTATCAAGTTCCTTACCAGGGATTTACCTCCAAAGTGTCCACCCCTAGATTTTGAATGGGATTCTTTAAGGGAGGGGTATTTCTACTTTAGTGAGGCATCATAGAAGTAAGCCATTATAATATTTTCAATAGAGAACATCAAAAAAAATAGTGTAACATGCTAAAAGATTTCGTATATGAGTGCAATCATTCTTTGTCACATCATTGGGAAATTTTCTAGTCTTTAGGTAGCTATAGATACTGGATAACCATTCTCTCGAGTCTATGTGAGAACACATAGAGGCTTCGGATTCAAGTTGATTGGGAACCGTTGGGGTTCACAGGATCTGAACCACAAAGTGATATTCTTTTGTATCCTCCTCTGAAGGTACCAAGGAAGCAACACTTTCCATGGCATTGACATGTCTATTCTTCCTTCTAGGGATGTCGTCTATCATGAAAGAAGAGAATTAATTAAGCAGAGACAAAGCAAGGTCCCGATATCGAGACAACTTATCTTTTTTGTCTTGATAGCTTACCATAACGTAATTCACAATAAGCTCAGAATCACCTAGTATGCAAAGATTTTTAATCTTAAGCACAATCGCAACACGCAAGCCAGCAATGAGAGCTTCGTACTCAACACTATTGTTGGTGCAAGGAAAATCCAATCGAAAGGATAGAGGGACTAGCTTACCTTTGAAGGACATCAAGACCACACCCGTTCTGAAACTAGTCTGACACCTCGATCCATCAAAATACATTTTCCATTCAAGGTCATAATTCATCACAAAAACATTCTCATCAGGGAATAAATCCAACCCCAAGAAGGAATAAGATGAGGGATCGTCTATCAATTGGTCGGTAACTACTTGATCCTTTATTGACTTCTAAGTTATCAACTTTATATCGAACTCAGATAGCAACATAACCCACTTCTCTAACCTCCCAACAAGGTCGACACTAGAGAATAGATGATTTAAAAGGTTAGTCTTTACAATGACATGTGTTTCAGCATGGAGAAGATAATTTCTTAACTTTTGTGTAGCGAAGACAAGAGTGAGACATTGTTTCTCCATGGAGGAATAGCGGGTTTCATAATCAACTAGGATGCGGATAATGTAATAGACCACTCTTTCTTTCCCAGCATAATCATACTGAGCCAACAAAGTACCAGGGCATATGGTGACACTGCGAGGTAAAACAAAAAGGGTCTATCTCAAGCATAGTCAGTATCAATACATGATGATTGGCCAAGAAGACATTGATTTATTCAAAAGCTTTCTAGCACTCTTCATCCCATATGAAGAAAACATATTTCTTCACTAGATGAGTGAAAGGAAGGGTATGGTCAGCCAATTGAGATATAAATTTATGAATTTCCTGAATCTTCCCTTGTAAAATTTTCAACTCAGTAATGTTCCTAAGTGGAGGCATGTTGACAATGGCATCAATTTTATTCGTGTCGACTTTAATTCCATAGTGAGAAACTATAAATCCCAGAAGCTTGGCGACATCCACACCGAAGATGCGCTTATGGGGATTGAGTCTTATCTTATAGAGTTGAAGCCTTTCAAAGATAATAGGTTCTTCACGTGATCTTGGTGGGTTATTGATTTCACCAAGATGCCATGACCATAATCTTCTAAGATATTATGAATAAAGTTGTGAAATATCAAGGCCATCGCTTGTTGGTAAGTCGCTCCTACATTCTTTAACCCAAAGGGCATGACCACATAATAGAAGGTACCCCAAGGGGTAGTGAAGGTTGTCTTGTATTCATCCTTCAGATTAATACAGATCTATTTGTAACTTGAGAAGCCATCCATAAAAGATAACAATGCTTGGCCTGCAGTCGATTCCACAATCATATCTATATTAGGTAACGGAAAATCATCTTTAAGAGAAGCCCTATTAATATTGAAAAATTCAATGCATATGTGAATACGACCATTAGGCTTACTAACAAAATAAATATTCAAAATACAAAGGGAGTAATCGATTGCACAGATAAAGCCTTCTTTCAATAGCTTATTTATCTCAGACTTAACCATCAACGCCACCCTGGGATTGATCTTTAAATTTTATTGCTTAACTGGCTTGGCGTTAGGACATAGGATGATATTATGAACCATTATAGATTTATCAATACCATGCATATCTTTGTATTTCCAAGAAAATATTTTGGGTTGAGAGTGCAAGAGACTAGAATTTTCATCTGCTTCTTTCAAAGAGAGACACTTCCCAATCTTAATTACTTTTTCAAAAGACTTAGGATCCATAGAGATTTCAATAGTGTCTCCTTTAAGGAAAGAACTATGATCTTCAAAATGTGATATCAAAACATCCTTACCAACATTGGATAGAGGGTTATCCTCATCAATACTTATGATAGACTCCCTGACATATGCTTTTTTATGTAGGAGATATGGGTACCATCTCTTGTGATGAAAGGGAGGCAATGGGGAATATGCACCTAGAAATTCTTCAAGTGCTTCATCCAAAGAGAAGACATCCAAAGGGATTTTCTCGGCCTGCTCCCTATCCTCTATCAGCTCGGGGTGGACCAAAATCAGTGGTCCAACCGAAATCATGTTAGCACTCCACCAAGGTTTCTGTTTCAACTGTTCAATAGAGCATCCCAAACCTAGATAGCACTTTCATGAATTAAATTGGATGGGGACTTGGATTCCTTCCTTGACACGCCCTATGCCTTTCTACCCATACCCATACTGAGAAGCAAGTTCATACCCAAAGCCATAATGATTTTACAACACTTCAAAAGGTGACAGCTCTACGTAGAGTGTTTCACTCCAGCAATGAATGTTGAACATATCCAAAGGAGTGCTCCCACCTTATATACTAGGTTCACAAACATTAACCTCCTTTGTAGAATCAAAATTACTCTCCTCAGTAGAGGAAGGAGTGGCTTCTTGGATAGGATCACACTCCTCTTCCTTAACAAGAGCATCATCCATCTTTACATCAGAGGTACTTGGAAATTCTATACAAGAGGGGCTCGCCTTGTATTATACGATAAAGAATTTGAATAATTCCAAGTAACCCCAATCATCACCAAGGAAGGAATTTGGTTTAAAAGAAGAAAGAGAAGATGAGGAAGACTTAGGATCTTCTACTTTATGTGGTTCATCTTTAACAACACTCGCTCTGGGGACAACCTCCATACAGGGTATGGCCGAGGAACAAGCCATAGCATCAACAGTTAAGGATGGAATATAATTCTTGAGAGTGGACACGACTAAAGCACAACTGGCAGTTGCTAGCTCACAAAGGTGAAATTTTTTTGGGTAAGCTTTAACCGTGACCACCCAATTATTTGTAAAAATTTTTAAGGATCAGTGTAAATTAAATGTTATAGCACCCATAACATGGATCCAAGGTCTCCCCAAGAGAAGGTTATAAGGCAAGGTACCATGCATCACATAAACCAATGTAGGTAAGGGTTGAAAAGGTAGTATTATCATGCTTAGAGCTTGATGGCCAACATTATCAAACTCATGGATATACAAGGAAGAGGCCACTAGAGAAGATGAATCAAATTTAATCTTAGGTAATAGGTTGATACTATAGACATTGAGAGTTGAACTGGTGTCAATGAGAGTACACCTAATATCGATATTATTAACATTAATTATAATCATTAAGGGATTTTCTTACTTATGCACATTCGGAGGTAGGAGTTCTTGCGGGTGGAACATGATATTCACTGAATCTATTCGAATATGAGCCAACAACGCATTAACATCCATAGGCCTAGCAGAGGCAGGAAAGAGAATCTTTTGCAAGGCTTCCTGAAGTATTTCCTGATAAACCAGAGCAGTCTAAAGCAAGTCCCAAAGTGAGATCTTAGTCGGAGTAATATGAAGTTGCTCGACAAGATCATAATCACCTGGTGCTTTGATCATAGGTTTAGGTGTTGAAGGAAGGCTTGGTTGAGAAGGAGGTAAAGAAGTAGGAACTTGAGTGGTTAAAGATGTAGGAATAGAGGGTTGTTGATCCAAGTTCTATTTTTTTCTTCTTGTGTTATATGTGTTCCCAACATCATTATAGGAAGTGGAATCCATATCCTTTACGAACCTTTAGTATAAGTTTGATGAATTACTATGACATGAAATCCCATAGATAGAACAAATCTCCTTAGAAGGAGGGTCAGTCGGGGTCACGTAAATGATGGATTTGTTAGGGCTTGGAGGAGCCACAAAAACTATGACCACATTCACTAACTTTCCATATTGTAGAGAGGAAGTTTGATCAGGAGATTTACAGATAGTGGATGGAACTTCTAAGAAGATATCTAGATCGTCATCCAACATATCAAAATAGTCCTTAAAAAAGGTTTTTTCATAAACATGGAAACATTGTATAAATAGATCTTACATGGTTCATGTCGGGTTCACCAAAATGTGAGATAAGAGGGATTTATTGCACATGAGTCTCTTCATTCTCAAGAGATCACCAAGGAATGAAATTCCCTTATCCACCTCAGCATGAAGGAATTTCAAAGGAAATAGGTATACGCTAGCTTTTATAGAAAACTACTTCAAATATCGAGAGAGTGAAACTTTTAGATTTTTGCCTCGGACGGGAGAGCTCTTGGCCAAAGGATGGCAACATAAATTCAAGACTGCAACATAGTGTGTTGTCATCCAAAGGGCACACTGACATCCTAAGACATAGAAAGCTCAGGAACTTAAGCAGGCATAATAAAGTTCACTTCTTGACTCGGGTCTAAGATATATTGAGCTAGATAACCAAACAAAAAGTAGAACCTTGGAATAAAGTACAAGGAGAACTTGGAGAAAACTTTACCTTTAACCGGACGTTCAAGTCTTCACTCCAAGCTCCACTTTGAGACCTACACATAGAAGAACAAGCAAAAAATCTTAGGGCTATATAGGGGTTTGCATCAGTCAGACCCTTGTTTTGGTGTTCCCACCTCCATGAACAACCAAGTTAGAAAGGAGTGTAAATAAGAAGGAAAAATGTGTATGGTGAAAGCAAAACCAGCTTCAGGAGTAGAACTTGCACTACTAAGTAGCAAATAAACAAGTAGATAGAAATAAGAAAAGAAGAGAGAGAGTGTTACCCATGGGTCTAGAACCTCTTTGGAGTACATGGACACACCATTTAGCACTTGCTTGAGAGTTACAACTGCTGGAAGGACCTCAATCTGGCATGGTTTTGCTTGCGAAAGCATTGCTATGAAGAATGAAGAGAACTTCAGAATGAAAGTGTAGAGAGAGCTTGATTGAATGGCTTGAATCATATTAACACTCCACCAAGGTTTCTATTTTGACTGTTCAATAGAGCATCCCAAACCCAGATAGCACTTTCATGACTTAAATTGGATAGGGACTTGGATTCCTTGCTCGATACACCCTATGCCTTTCTACCCATAGCCATACTGAGAAGCGAGTTCATACCCAAAGCCATAACGATTTTACAACACTTCAAAAGGTGACGACTCTACATAGAGTGTTTCAATCCACCAATGAATGTTGAACATATCCACAGGAGCGCTCCCACCTTCTTTACTAGGTTCGCAAACATTAACCTCCTTTATAGAATCGGGATTACTCTCCTTAGTAGAGGAAGGAGTGGTTTCATGGATAGGATCACACTCCTCTTCATTAATGGGAGAATCATCCATCTTTACATCAGAGGTACTTGGAAATTATATACAAGAGTGGCTCGCCTTGTATTCTATGATAAAGAATTTGAAGAATTCCAAGGAACCCCAATCATCACCAAGGAAGGCATTTGGTTTGGAAGAAGAAGGAGAAGACGGGGAAGACTTAGGATCTTCTACTTTAGGTGGTTCATCTTTAACAATACTCACTCTGGGGATAACCTCCACAGAGGGTATGGATGAGGAACACACCATAGCATCAATGGTTAAGGATGGAATACAATTATTGAGAGTGGACACGACTAAAGAACAACTAGCAGCCGCTAGCTCACAAAGGTGAACAACTTCTGGGTCAGCTTTAACCATGACCACCCAATTATTTGTGACAAATTTTAAGGATCAGTGTAAAGTAGAAGTTATAGCACCCATAACATGGATCCAGGGTCTCCTGAAGAGAATTTTATAAGGCAAGGGACCATGCATCACATAAACCAATGTAGGTAAGGGTTGCAAAGGCTATATTATCATTCCTAGAGCTTGACGGCCAACGTTATCAAACTCATGGATGTACAAGGAAGAAGCCACTAGAGAAGATGAATCAACTTTAATCTTAGGTAATACGTCGATATCATAGATGTTGAGAGCTAAACTGGTGTCAACAAGAGTACACCTAATATCGATATTATTAACATTAATTATAATCATCAAGGAATCTTCTTACTTCCACACATTCGGAGGCAGGATTTCTTGTGGGTGGAACATGATATTCACTGAATTCTTTCAAATATGAGCCAACAATGCATTAACATCCTTAGGCCTAGCAGAGGTAGGCAAGATAATCTTTTGCAAGGCTTCTTGAAGCATTTCCTGATAAATGAGAGTGGTCTAAAAAAATTCTGAGAGTGAGATCTTAGTCGGAGTAATACGAAGTTGCTCGAGAAGATCATAATCACCTAGTGCTTTGATCATAGGTTTAGGTGCTGAAGGAAGGCTTGGTTGAGAATGTGGTAAAGAAGTAGGAACTTGAGTGGTTTGAGATGTAGGAACAAAGGGTTGTTGATCCAAGTTCTATTTTTTTCTTCTTGTGTTATATGTGTTCCCAACATCATTATAGGAAGTGGAATCTATAGCCTTTACGAACCTTGAGTATAAGTTTGATGAATCACTATGACACAAAATACCATAGACAGAACAATCCTCCCTAGAAGGAGGGTCAGTTGGGGTCATGAAAATGGCGGGTTTCTTAGGGATCGGAGGAGCCACAGAAACTACAACCATATTCACTAACTTTCCATCTTGTAGAGAGGAAGTTTGATCAAGAGATTTATAGATAGTGGATGGCACTTCTAAGAATCTATCTAGAGCATCATCCAACATATCAAAATCTTCCTTAGAAAAGGTGTTTTCATAAACATGGAAACATTGTATAAATAGATCTGGCATGGTTCATGTCAGGTTCACCAAAATGTGAGATAAGAGGGGTTCATTGCACATGGGTCTCTTCGTTCTCAAGATATCACCAAGGAACAAACTTTCCTTATCCACCTCAACATGAAGGAATTGCAAAGGAAATAGGTATACGTTAGCTTTTATAGAAAACTACTTCAAATATAGAGAGAATGAAACTTTTATATTTTTGCCTCTGACAGAGGAGCTCTTGGCCAAAGGATGGCAATGCAAATTTAGGACTCCAACATAGTGTGTTGTCATCCAAAGGGCACGCTGACATCTTAAGACATAGAAAGCTCAAGAAATTAAGCAGGCATAATAAATTTTCACTTCTTGACTCAGGTCTAAGATATATTGAGCTAGATAACCAAACAAAAAGTAGAACCTTGGAATAAAGTACAAGGAGAACTCAGAGAAAACTTTACCTTTAACGAGACGTTCGAGTCTTCACTCCAAGTTCTGCTTTGTGACCTACACACAAAAGGAGGGGAAAAGGTTGGGGATATATAGGGGTCTGCCTCAGTCAAACCCCCACTTTGGTGTTCCCACCTCCACGAATAACCAAGTTAGAAAGGAGTGTAAATAAAAAGGAAAATGTGTATGGTGAAAGAAAAAACCGCATCAGGAGTAGAACCTGCACCACTAAGTACCAAATAAACAAGTAGATAGAAATGAGCAAAGAAGAGAGAGAGTGTTACCCATGGGTCTAGACCCTCTTCAGAGTGCATGGACACACCATTTAGCATTTTCTTGAGAGTTGCAACTATTGGAAGGACCTCAGTCCAGCATGGCTTCGCTTGTGAAAGCACTACTATGAAGAATGAAGAGAACTTTGGAATGAAAGTGTAGAGAGAGTTTGTTTGAATGGCTTGAATCCCCAAATGAGAGCCAAAGGGGGATTTTTGTTGCATGCAAGGGTGGAAAAGAGCCATTACATCCAAATTCTAACTGCTTGGACACATGTCGAGAGAGTCAAAATTTGAGAGCCCCCATTTCATACTCGGAAAGGCTGGGATGCTAGCGAATTGCATAGACATTTGCATGTCGCACAGGCATCCAAGGCCTAGATTTTCGGGAAACATGTCATTAGGCTTATGTTGCTCTACCACTAGTCTACATGGAGTCAAAGTTTTGAAATTCTAACTCATGGGATTTTTTTCATTAATGCTCTAAGGTGTCATAAATGCTAGGTAAAAGTGTGAAAATGTGGAATTGCCCCTAGGTGCAGTTCTGCGACATTACATATAGTTAAAAGTATTTTTAAAAATTGATTTCTATACCATACACCATAAAAAAAATTATAGAAAGGATAAAATTTTAAACATAGATTTGTAACACCAATATCTAGTGCACTAATATTTTTTCATAATCTTTTATTGCATATTTTTTAATTAATTTTTTAATTGAGATTTATTATAAATTAGACATAGGATTATACCATACAACATAAATTTTCATGTATATATCCAAAAAATAAAAATTATTTTTTGTTGAAACAAGGACATCAATAAGTAGTGCATAGATACTTTTAGAAAAAAAAATCTTATTATTTTTTTATTTTTATGCATGTGCGGAATAGATACCTTGATATTTGGTGAAAAAACTATGTTTGCTAGAAAATAAAAATAAATATGATAGTCAAATGAAATCTATTAAAATCATACTTTTGGAAAACTTATACTAAGGGATACATACTTATGATATATAGTTTCTAAATGAATTTATTTGATGGACCCCAAAAGTTGAAGCAAAATTATTTTTTTCAATATTTTGATAGGTGTAGAGGAGACTCTATTGAAGTTTTGATTTAAAACCAATGGGTTCTTTTTGGAGTGTTTGATCTAACATTCTTTAATTATGACTTTTTAGATGGAACACCTAAAGACTTAAACCATTATTTTTTTATAAAAAATATGTGATTTCAAACAAAAATCAAGATGTCCCATAGGTCAGAAACACTATTTTTGGCATCACCTAATTCAAATGTTTGAAATTATTATTATTTGTGATCCCACATAGAAAAGAGTGTCCCACTTATGATTGGTCATTTTGTAATGTTTGACAATCTCCTTAAGGTGCCTCTAGACATCACCTTGATAAATCCATATATTTAGTAGATGAAGGAAAATAGATTGTCAAGTGATTTTTTTATTAGATTAGTTTAGTATATGATAAATGTAACGCCCCGCCATGCAACCCTAGAGGAAGTTGCAACAACTACTTACAGCTAATTTTTTTTTGTTTAAGTACAATTAATTAGCAAGTTCACTAACTAATGCCCAACATCCTCTAAGGTTACGAGACAAAGGTTATATAGAACCTCAACAAAAAACATGAACTTAACCATGTCAATTAATTAACCAATAATTAAAGCACATACATCCAATAAGATGAATTACATCAAAGAATAAAGATAACTTCCAATTCAATTTATCCAAATATTACAATAAGGTTACAACACTCATTCCCGGAATGAGGCAAGTCCAAGAACATAATGAGATTACAATTACAACTTCCACCTCGATAACAACTGAGGGGTAAAATGATACGAGATCAACTGAAATGAAATAAAACAAGAAATGATACTAAAAGTCTCATCCACATGAACATGAAGAAAGAACCCAATGGATTTAGGTGCACGCCACCCAACCAAGTGGAGACCTAAGGCCCACCCCCCGTGCTAGGAGATAGTAACCAAGAATCCTAGTCAAGACAATCTACCTCTAAACACAGGCTATCATAACTGAACCAAACTGAAACAACCAATCACATGAACCTCACAAGTACATCCCAAGGTACAACTCAAATACATGCAAGTACAACACATGATCAACACAAGCACAACTCAGATACAACTCAAATACCATGCAAGTACAACACAAGTACAACTCTACATGGTAACATTGCTTCAAGAAATAAAGCAGAACAAGTATGTTATGAGAACCATACACACAGAATCAAACACCAACCATGGTCACATCAGGTATGTTCCAAAAACCATGCCCACAATAAACAAGTACCAACTGTGGTCACACAAAGTGCCATCACACATCACATCATGAGTTACCCACTGCGGATTGTCAAGATGGTGGCCTCGATCGATCCTTGGCCCTCATACCTACTAATGCAAAACCAAAGGTCGATTGTTGTCCTAGACAAAGTGTCATCGCACAGCTCGTCATGAGTTACCCACGATGATTCTTCCTAAGCTCTGGCCCCCACAAGAAAAGGTTATCCTAGTGACCTTTACCGAATCCCAGCCCCCATATTCACTTATGTGGAATCAAATACCTTTCATACAAACAAGATAGATGACTTTGCCATTCTAGGCCTTCCCACCCATCCCAAGCCTAACCGAGCACTTGAGTCTATGAGTGAGGCATAATTATCTTTTTAGTGTGAAGTACTACCCAAACTTCTAAGTATATTGATTTAGTTATCACTTAATTACACCACTTACAACGAGTTACCCTGGCACCACTTCGTGTGTCGACCCCCGTTACAAGCCACTCTTCTACTTGACAACACACACACACCAACCAAACAACAATGGTACCAAGGTGCAACAAACAAGATAACACGTCCAATCCTTTCTCAGGAGGCAACCTAAGATAAAACATCTCCAAATATTGGAGGTAACAACAATAACAAAACCACTCCTGACCGCTCCTGACAAGGAGGCACACATTACAAAATTCACTCCTTTCTCAAGAGGCAAAAAACATTCTCGTTCGTGGAAACCGGGTAAACATTGACCATACACCATGCACTACCCAAGGGAATTAACAAACAGTCGACATCACAAGATGACAACTCCCAACCTCTAGGGTCCTCTGGAAGACTTATAGATTAAATACACTTAACCCCTTTCCAAACAAGAACACAAGAGAAATATTCATTGAAGGTAATCGAAAGAAACTACCTTTGGATCTTCTAAATCCATTTCCTCATTACATTCAGTAATTTATTGCATCAATAAAACTGAATTAAAATTATGCCTTTCCAGATAAGGAAGAAATTATCAACATTTATTTAATCTCCCTACTTAAATTTAAATAATGAAAACTAGTCAGTTCAGCATGTAAAACAATTACGTTGCTTTGAACTAAATCATTATAAAATAAATCAATTAATTTCATTATTAACACATTAATCACAAATCCAATATTTACTCGTTTCAAACTATTGTTTTAAAATAAATCAATAATTTGACCATAACCCAATGTTTTAAATTTTCCAATTTATATTTAAATCAAATAAATAATTTAAACTTTTGTCCATGAATTTAAATTTCATACATTCATTTAAAATATACTTTTATTTCCCTCTTTCATATTCTCTACTATACATATATTAAATTAAAATAATATATTAATAATTTAATATTTATAAAAAAATATATAATATTCAAATTATGAAATCATATTTTAATATTATAAATCTATAATATTTAATATTAAATATCTTTTATTATTTAGCAAAAATCGACCTTAAAAAGGTCAAACCATGCTCTCTCGGGCCGCATGCATTGCTAGCCGCGTGCTTAGGTTTGCTTGGGCCACAGATTTCCCACACAGGGCGGCGGCGGCATTTTTCTTCCCTCAGCCACGGTTTTCTCACTGGTGGCATTTCCACAGAGGGGCGGAGGCAGAGGTATGAGGGGGCGGGGGAGGCGAAGGCCAACGCTAGCTGCGCCGACCCTGGTTGTGGTCAACGGTTGTGTTGTGCACAGTCGACCACCATGAATGGTGGCGCGACTGTGCAAAGCACAACCATCCACCACCCATGGCGGCGGTGGTGCCGACAGTCGTGTGGGGTAGGGTTGCGGGGGTCGCATCGGGCACGGCTCCCCCAAAGCCCTCCAAACACAATTTTTTTTAAAATTTAAAATTTTATTTTCAAAAAAGACAAGCTTGCAAATTTTTTTCTTTTTTAAAAAAGAAAAAAACCAGGATTTAAAATTGTAACAAAACAACTTTGATAGGACCCAATAACCCATATGCAAAATATATATGTATATAATCATATATATATATATATATATATATATATATATAACCTCAAATGAAGATTTTTAGAACAAAAAGGAAAACTTATTCAAGAAATAATTATTTTCAATCAATAACAATAATATTTTGAAAAGATTTTATTTTAAGCCAAAGGTTTTTCCTTCAAATTTTAAAGACAAGATTTCACATGGGTTTTATTTTCAAGCCAAACCTAGGTTTTTTGAAGATTTCAAACCATGATTTTGCAAGCAACAACTCCAAAAGCATGAACCATTTCAAATTCACTAAAAATTCAAAAGACGTGAACCTGGTAATCTGGTGTTTGAGAAGATCCAAACATTGTCCAGCTTCCAACCCTACTTCCAACTTCAGCTCCACCAATTTTCACAACTTCAAACCAAAACCCACAAAATTCAAAAGAATTCTTTCTCTCACAATTTCAATCTTTTTCAAAAACTCCAAGATGCAAAAATTTTTGAAAACAAAATTCAACCATAAGGATAAAACCCTAAAAATCCTTCAACCACCCCCATAAATTCTTCAAAACATAAAATGCAAAAATATCTAATTTCTTTAATTTTTGAATTTCAAACTTTCAAATTGACTTTTAAATTCATTTTTCAATTTTTCAATTCCTAATTTCCCAAATTGACATTCATGCATTTTCTTTATTTTCAAATTCAACAAAATAACGATAACTTCAACATAGATAAATTTACTTCTTTCAACATCATAAATTTAATTAATTAATAAATAGATTTAATCAATGATTAAATTATTTATTAATTAAATTAAATTAATAATAAAATCAATTACATTTCGACATAATCTTAGAACAAAATAAACCACAACTTAAATACATTAAACCATTTAATTACCCCTTTCTCTAACTTGCAATTTAATAACGAAGAGGGGGCACAATAATCAAAACAACACAACCTGACAAACAACTGATGACATACAAAGACTAGGGTGATGACTTGGCACGAAAACCTAGCTACTATCTCCCAATCGAATACCGTTGGGTATTGAACATGCTCCAACCTGTGAAACCAGGTGGAGTCGATGTCTTGTACCTGTCAACCTGCAATTCAAGTAACCAACAATATATAATATATCCAACATAAAATACACACCGTGAAGAGGAAATAATGGGATCACAGGGCGCTCGCAAGCGAGTGATACGATACCGTCCCCTTCACCAATACAATGCAACCAACTGACAATTCTCACATATTAGTATAATCCAAACCATAATCATCTTTAATTCAAATAACCACAATGCTAAACCAAAGCATGGAATAAAGATAACATCTGAATAACCAGAAACACATCACAACAACATACACACACAAAGACACATAGTCCAATCAGAAGGCAAAATGAAGGGGTATTACAACAAATCAATTTTGTGGGTTGGATTAAGTTCACAATAATTGAGATCAAACTCACAAGGTACATGATTGTGATAATACACATTCTGAAGAGCATATCAAATAAAGGCATCATATTTCTTAATGACGGAAAACAAATTTTGTTACATTAGCAACCCATTTCTCTCATTCATTCTAGAGCTAAGCTCATGTATCTACTTATTTATTTTATGCATTTTTATTTGAATTATTTATCCTAATTCATATATAAATTAATTACATTTCTATACACACACATAAGTGAGTCCCTTACAAGAACATAACTAGATCGAAACATCCACAACTACATGAAATTGTTTTTGTTTGTTAACACTTACATAACTAGGTGCACCCCTAAAATTAAGGTGCACGATTCTTATTTTTGTCACTTAACTCTTTTAAATTCTCTTCAACTTTAATTATTGCTTAATAAAGTGAAGTAATTATACTAATGGATAATCTTTAACTAAATTCGATAAAAAAAAATAATATTTTTTTATTTTCATATTATAATCTACAATTTAAATAATGATAAAATAAACATAAATACATCCAAAATGGAGAGCATGCCAAACATAGGTACACTTTTACCAATAAAATAAACATAAATACAAACAAAGTGGAGAGCATGTGACCACTCCCCCAATTATAGATACACTATTACCCAAAAAATTAAACATAAATACATGCAAAGTGGAAAGCATGTGACCACTGTCCAAGCATGGATACACTTTTACCAATATAATTATTAATATAAATTTAACAAATTAAAAAATATTATTGTTTTGGAAAAAGGTCCTTCACATTGTTCTGGTCTGTGCTGTTGTCTCATGTTTCGACTTGTAGTCTTTTGTTGGAATTCATTCGTCACTTTCACTCAATATAAATAAAACTTTTTAACACACAAAATCCAATGCAACAATAACACACGCTCGCAAAAAGAAATCATATTTAAACCTTCCACACCGAAACAGAAGAATCTCATATCTGAGCTTATTATAATCATTTCATGGCGTTTGCACAGTTTTTCCTATGAAATTTACAAATCCCCGTGTCGGCGACTCATAATTGCTGACTTATCTTTGACAGTTCACATTTCAGAACTAGTAAAATATATTCTCTTTACAGAACAGATGGCCCAGAGACAAATATAACATTAAATTCCATGTCAGTAATCTTATTCTATTTTGAGGATTTGGATTGTGTGATAGATACTAGCAATCACACCTTCGTGTGCAATAGGTATGCCGAAGATCTACGGAGATTAATATGTGATTGGCAATTAGTAAAGGAGCATTCAAATTGAAATTCTACTTGTTTTAGATGTGAGTCATTGTTGGTTAGAGGCAAATGCATGTTAGTTTATTTGATACTTCTGTCAACAGGGAGAATCCAACATTTCTGTATATTGTCTTCATTGATCTCCACCCTAAGTTCACTACACCAGAAATCTTCATTGACTTTTTTTTAATAAATATATAAAAGATTATTTCAATACATTGAATCCAAAACTAAAGGATATGACTTACTCAAAACAAAAAACAAAGTTTGCCCATGGGGTGCCCGATTCCTTGCTAATGGTGGTTGTATTTTTATGGTAAAGATCCTTACGCTCAGAGAAAGACAATAAGTTGAAACAAACGATGTATGGAAAATTTAAGTTCTGAAAATTTAATCCCTAATAATTGGGTTAGTGTTAGGGTTGGTCAAAATTTAGAAAAATCACCACAGAAATTACAACCAAAATAACATAATCACTTTTTTTTGGAAAATTGGGATTAAATTGCAATTATTGAAACAATTGTTGCATAGCCAAAGACAATGGACACTTCATGGAGCGTGAAGGTCAAGGATGATGTAGGATTCCCTACATTTGCTTTGGTGAACAGGGCTACAGATGAGGCTCTAAGGCATGGACGTGCAGAGAAAGAAAGGATTAGTATTTTTTCTTAAAGCCATTTTGTTTTATATAGTGATTAACCTTAACTACAAGGGGTTTTAAGGCATGTGCTTAAATTGTTTGTACCGAGTTGAGTTAATGCATCTACGACGCAGCTTGGTCGAGGGAGGATGGAGACGATTGTTTTTATCCAGTCCATTGAATCTTTGTTGGATTCTGCTTTTTTATTTCCCCTATGCTCGTTATCTCCAGCCCTATTGGTAATGCTTGTAGCTTGGCCACTGTGCAAGGCTCGGCCTTCTCATCCCCCACAACATGGTTTCCACCAATTTTCTGTTGTGTTCAATCAAAAGGATGACCAAAGCTTTAGAAACTTTCAAGAAAATGCAATTCGCAGGTGTAAATCTAGACTTCACAACCTTTGCTACCATTCTCCCTGCCTTTTCAAAATGGGGGCTTTGGAATAGGGTATGGACATCCATCAAAGCATAAAGGATAGAGGAATTTTTTCAAATCTTGTAGTTGCAACTGCCTGAGTAGACATGTATGCAAAATTTGGAAGCATAGACAAGGCAGGTGAAGTGTTTGACAAGGTGCCTCAAAGAGATGTGGTCTCAAATATGCGCAAAATGGATTTGCTGAAAAGGCTTTAGAAATTTCCAAGCAAATGCAATTGTCAGGTTTAAAGCCAAATTCTGCAACCTATGCTAGCATTTTTCTTGCCCAATGCCAAAATGGGACCTTTGGAATAGTATGGACATCCATCGAAGCATAAAGGATAGAGGAAGCAACTGCCCTAGTAGACATGCATGAAAAAAATGGAACAATTAACAAGGCACGCAAACTGTTTGACAAAATACCTGACATAGATGTCATCTCATGGACTGCAATGACTGCAGGATATGTGAAAAATGGATTTGTTGAGAAGGCTTTAGAAACTTTCAAGCATATGCAATTGGCAGGTGTAAAGCCAAATTCCACAACCTTCGCCAATTTCCTCCCTGCCTGTGCCAAAATGGGAGCTTTGGAATAGGGCATGGATGTCCATCAAGGAATTTATATTTATATTGAAGGGCTAACATGAAATTCAAACAAAGCATATTCTCTAACAATCATGAATGATTTCAAACAAAACGCATACTGAAGAAAAAGAAGAGGGACATAGTTTTGAAAACGGGGTTTCCTCTTATCTATGCACTGCTTGGTACTCCTCGTAGCAATCTGTGCCTGGACAACACGCTCGACCCAGCGGTGGTGAATGGGAAAACCAAGTGAATGCTCCCTCTCATTCTTTCCTTCTCTGATACACTGGTTTGTATTTTATTCTCAGGGATCAAGGCCTCACTCTGGACACCCACTTGCAGATATTTATGTCGACGCCAAGGAATTTGAAGCGATTGTAACATTACCATACAATATTTATTAATGCCAACCTATTTCATAGTAAATGCGAGCTACCAGTGTCGGCATAAAATGCAACTTTCATACGCTACAACCACAAACTACATCTTTGCTACCCATCTACACCTTCACATACACCAGTTATTCGCAAATCACACCAGATATTGTCATTTTTTACCATATCTTATGCTGGATTTCCAAAGTAACCCTAAAGTTGAAAATCCAAACAATAATGTTTTTAACCCATAGCGCGGCGGCATTGTCTATGCAGGTGACAATTTGCACCTGCATAAATAGTGCCATTGATGGGCATGCGATGGCTGTGTTCGGGCAAACCCTTTGCAGCCCTGCCTGCTAACTATTTCCGTGCAGTCCATTGTCCGGTTGTCACATCACCTCCACGTTCCGACAAGTACTAATATATTCTCCAGTAATTTTCAAAAAAAATAACTAAGTTTCTACGGTTTTTTAAAATGATGAATTTTAAAATTGGTATTTAAATATTAAAATATATCAATGTTTATAAATGAATTATTGAATTTATTAAAAATAAATATATATATATATAAATAATTTAAAATAAAATAACTATTAACTAAATAAAATAGTTTGAAATTGATATATTTTTATTTTAAAACTATATATTTAAGATATAAATATTAGTCATAAATTTTTTAAGTTATAATTTGAATATTAGGCGTAGGCATATTATAGATTGTTTTTGTTAATAATTTTAATTTTTTTATTTCTTTTTAATTTTTGGAATTGGTGTATTATAGATCTTTTAAAGATTTATATGAATTATTTTTTATTTGATAAACTATTTTTATTTAGGCAGAATTATTTACTTTTTATCTACTTATTATCTACTTATTATCTACTATATTTTATGTTTAAAATATTTTGTTTTACTGTATTGTTTAAAAAATTAAAATTATAATAAGTATTAAGTTTAATCATTTGACTTAAACAAGAGAAAAATCTACTATCGCTAAGATAAAAATCACTAAATTTTAAATTAAAAGAATTATAAGTATTAAGTTTAAACAATTTTTAAAAGATTACTAAACATAAAACAATTATATAAGAATGTGATATTTTAGTAAACATATAAATTATTTTTATTTACTGTTTTTTTATAAATTATTGATATTTGAAAAGATTAGGAAAGAAAAAAGATAGAGAAGGAGGCAACTTTATAAAGAGAGAGGTGTATATATGAAAAATATAATATATATATATATCAATAACTATAATATTAATATTATATATTATAAAATAACATCTCTATAATAGTTATAGTTATTTTATTATATATTTTAATTATATGTAATGTGTTGTTATTTATTATTTGTCCTATTTGAAAATTGCAAGTTAATAATTGAAATCAACAAA
Organism: Sequoiadendron giganteum; assembly: GCA_007115665.2. Lineage (NCBI taxonomy): Eukaryota > Viridiplantae > Streptophyta > Pinopsida > Cupressales > Cupressaceae > Sequoiadendron > Sequoiadendron giganteum. The sequence continues at coordinate 268,511,806 of CM021108.1, forward strand.
TCAGTAGAAACAATGCAATACAGTTAAATTAATTCGGAGCATTCATTACTTCCTATCATTACGACATACTTTACCCTAATTAATATATAATGTATAGTTAATATAATAAAAAATAAATTATAATATTATAAATAAAATAAAATATTTAATATATAATAATATAGTAAATATTTTTATAATATAGTATAAAAATAATAGTACAGTATTTAGATAATATAATATGTTATAAATATAATATATTTAATATTAAGATAAATATAGTATAATATTAAATTTTGTAATAATATAATATAACATTATAACATTAGAATAATAATAAAATAATAATTTAATATTAAAATTCATAATATCTAATTAATAATATAATATTAAGGACAATGATTATTTACTAAATAAAATATTAAAAAAATCATATTAATATAAAAATATAATAATAAGAATAATATAATATTAGAATAATTAGAATAATATAATATTAATATCAAAGTAATAATACAATATTATGAATAGTATAATAATTTAAATATTAATAATATATTAATACAATTATATAATAAAAATATATAACAATAATAATAATATAAAACTAACAATATACATTACTTATTTGATTTCAACCCTTATCTTAACAATTGATTTAGAATCCAAACCCATTCAATTATCAATATGATATAATACAATATAATAATAATATAAATATAATATAATATAATATAATACATAATCCAATCATTAATATAATATAATAATGTGACATAATCCAAACTTGTTATATTAATAAAATAATAATAATATAATAATAAATAAATAAAAATAAAAATATAATTATATTATTATATAATAAAAATCTATAATAATAATAATAATATAATATTTCAATAATAATACTATAATTCTATACCTCTTTGGCATACCCATTTCACACCAAGGTGTGATTGCTAGTTATATATTATTATATTATTTATTATATTTATACTTAAATTATATAGTACATAAATAATTTAGAATAATATACTATATATCAATTGTTTATATGGTTCCCTCTGTCTACCCTACTTAAAGCTTTCAACCCTCTTGATCTGTTTATAACTAGACACAGTAAATTACTTAGCTCTAATATTAGTGTGGTGAATATAATAGTTAATACATCAAATTAAAAAAATAAATATAATAATAATATTATTATATAATAAAAATATAAAATAAAATTAATTATATAATAATAATAGTAATAATAATAATAACAATATCATTTTCTAAATGCCACATGTACTACACAAATGTATGCAAAAAAATAAACCAATTATTTCCCTAATTGATCTTCCACACCTCTTCCGTGTACCCATTGCACACCAAGGTGCGATTGCTAGTTTAATGTGCTACTCAAACAAAAATTATCTCCAACACAGTTCCAAATCAACCCCAAATTGTATTTTATAGTGTTTCAAATCCGATGAAAATAGTTTATAACTAATTTTAATATGTATTTAATAGTGTTGTTAAAGAATATAATAATAAATAATAAATAATATAGTTATATTTTTTTAAAATATTTTTATTATCCTAATATATAATTAACTATGTAGATAAACGATGCTCTAATCTTAAAAACCTAAATGTGTTCATTATTAGGATCTTGGCCGTAATTTTAAAAAAAAACGTATCATAGGAAAAAAGCAATTGTAGAAAATTAAAAAATAGTTTTAAAAGAGATAGAAAATATTCATAGATCCCTCCAAGCATTATCCCTCTTTAAAAAAACAATAAAAAAATACAATTTACTAACCCAAAACCAAAAATTTAAGGTGAAAGTGAACAGTAAATAGTAGAAAATGCTCATCCGAATAAATTTCTCTGTGTATTTGCACCAAAAAAAAAGTTTACATGCTGCGAAAAATGATGAACGACTGATATTATTTTTTACCTTCTTGCATACCCTATCCAATAATCTTCACCGTGAATGGACAAAAGTTCCTCTGCAAACTTCAAATATAATTTAATAATTACTTGCAAAGGAAAGTGTGTGGAGGTGATGGGACAGCTGTAGAAGGACCGGCAGACAGCTACCTGTAGATGTTTTAGCTAATCGAACTAGGCCCACCACCTAATACCAATTAAATTATATACAATATAATTATATTAATCATTATATATAATAATATATATAGATTATATTATTACTATTATATATTATATTCTATAATACAAAATATTAAATATAAATATGAAATTATTATAATTATCATTTAATATTTTTCTATATAAATCAAATTATAATATTTTATAAAACATCTCATAGTTTAATTGATGTTTGGAAAAAATAGCAAAAAGAAAACTATATATATGTTAATATGTTAGAAAGTATGTGGTGAATATAATAATTAATACATAAAATAAAATAAAAAATATATAATTATATTTTTATATTTATTTTTAATCATTTTATGTAATTAATAGTTTAATGTAAAATATAATATATAATAATAAAAATAATTAAGTTATTTATAATTTATTTTTTATTATTAAAATATAATCCACATTTCATATAATAAACTTATAAATTAAATTATATATATATATATATAAATAAATTATAAATCAAATATTATATTAATTAAAATATAATCAATTTTTTTAACTAAAAGAAGTTTTTATTTATGCTAATTTAAATATATTAAATATAAATTAAATAGAAGCTGCATGGCTCATTCTGGGCAACTGATTTTATCTTTGCGAAAATTTGGATTTTTTTTTAATGCTAGATTTTTTTTTAATGTTTCTTTTTTTTATTTGCTGCTTTTTGGGCCACTCTCGGGTTCCACTCCTCCAAACGCTGCCTCACTTCTCCATTTGACGAGCTACAACGTGAACATTTAGACTCCGGCGAGGGTTTTAGTGTATGTTTTAGTGGCTGCGTCAGCAGGCAGACGGGGGCTACAAACTCCTCTCGCAACAAAACATGGGCAGACGGGCGCGTGGGACCCTTTTGACGGAGACCGCATAATGATGGAGGCGTCGTATTTAATTTGTTTGCAGGTTACTTGAAACAATCAACTATTGGGAATAATGAGGACCGACAGACAACAGCAGGTAGCCAAAATTGGGAAAATTTTTGAAAAGATGAACGACTGAGATTCGTCTTGCATTTAAATCTGCACCGTCCAGCATAAAAGGGGTTGAAAAAGTTGAGCGTGGGGACGCCTTCGGCGTAAAGATTGTTTTTTGAATTCATCTTTATTGCTTTTCAATCATATTTGGGCATCCTTTTTTCTGAAAATAGATTTATTTTTATAATGGATCACTTTTTTTTTTCTGATAATAGATCACTCATAATGTCAACATATTTATTTTTTCAATGATAGATAATAATAGATTATTGATTTCCTTTTATGATGATAGATCATTGATTAGGTGGGACACTCAATTTTTTTATGATGAATCACTCCTTTTTTTTTATCATAATCATTAATGTGATTCCAATCGTTGAAAACAACGCAATTTTGATCTACATAAATTATAAAAAAACTCGTACCATAAAAAGATAAGATGCTTTGGATTCCATTGTGTATACTCTGAAGGGGGGGATGGGCCATTAAAGTTGCATACTAATCATGCACACTTAAATCAATTGCTCTGTAGGTTTTTCTAGGTGTAAATGATTTGAATTTGACGTTTGATTTGATACATTCAGTTCGACGGTTTCTCAAAGCCTTATAAAGTGATGCATGCTTCCCTTAATCACATTCACCTCTTTTTGGAATTCATAAAGAGCAATACCGTCTTAATCAACCGACAAAAACCGATAGAGACTAAATTTGCATGTACACAAAATAAAGCTTTCAAGCTTTTAATAATGAATCATCCACCAGAAGCAATCTAAATCAATTACATGAACCGTGTAAAAGATTGTTTGATTCATCCATAGGATTTTTATCACTTTTAGCTTGCAAACATGTGTGCAAGAGTGTCCTCTAACATACAATAGTGTCCTTTGTAAATTGTAGAACTTTAATTTGCAACCTGTATTTGAAGGGAAAAGGGAGGCTTAGAAAAAATAAATTAGGATTTGTCTAATTAGATTTCAATATTGTTTCAACAACTTGTTTTTAAAATATTGTTTAGGTGAGAGGATCCAACATGTTCCAATAGGGGAGAAGTCCCACTTACTGCCACCCATTGAATTACCACCACCTCCATGCTCACTTAACCCCTCAAAAAAAAATCACTTTGATCCATTAAAAAACTTTATTTGATTGAATAAATAATTACAAAAACACCAATGGTTGCTCATTAAGTGCTAAAGTGAATGTTTTTGAGTGGATTTGAATGATAAAATAGTTATAATTGAGTGAAATTATAGCGGGCGAATACTGAGACATTAGGTGGCAACGACCGGACGACACCTCTACAAGGTGTATTTTTGACCTCCGCGCGCATATCCAACACTCCTGCACTCTACCAAATTGCCCAGAAGCTAAAACCTTAGTTATAAGCACTTAACTCATGAGAGAAAAAAACTCATAATATTTTTTTTTCAATTCGACATACGGTTTGAATTCTATAGTTGTGCGAAGTTAGCCCTAGCGAATACTGGGTCTTATCCCCTAGTTGTTATAGTATTTGTTGATTTAATGTTCAATATTTTTAACAATATTACATCAATAGTTGTGATTTTAAAGTTATTATTATTGATGTTGACTCTCCATAATTAAATGTAATGTATTCCTTAGATCTAAAAATCAATCAATCATGTGATGCCATATTAGCGCACCAATAAAACATGACTTAGTGCACAACTATCGGTCTCACTTTTTTTTTGGGCCTTTTTGGACAAGTTGACAAAAAACATGTTGTTGCATCATACTTGATGATGTGGTCATGAAACCTTAGTTATAAGCAAGGGATTTGCCAAGTAAGCTAACGTAAAAAATTGGGAGTGATTTGAAATTTTCATGTAGGATTCTAAGGAGCACGAAGTTAGGGTGCTCAACTATTGAGTCCTCTACCCTAATTAGATTTCAATATTGGTTCAACAACTTGTTTTTGAAATATTGGATGTGTGAAGTTATATGATGGTGTATAGTAAAAATGAATTTCTTATGGAAGTTATAGGTTTTAGATGTTAATGTAAATTTGTTGGGTATTTTTTTTAATGTGTAGGGGCTCCTTTCTATTGTTTAATATATATTATTTTAGCTAAAAACTATTTTTTAATAAACATGCAAGTTGTTTCTAGTTATTTTTGAATGTTGGGGTCACTACCATGCACGATATTGTCCAAAAAGATAGGATTGTGCCTTTTAGTGTGTAGGATAAGGAAACAGTCAAGAATATAGTAAGAGATAGTTCAAAAGTGAATTGGGCTGAAAAATGGGTGTGTGAGATAGGTTTGAGGTTAGCTATGAGCTCAAAATAGTTAGAAATTGGGTTTATAATATGAAATATCACTACCTAAATTAAGTTCAAAATGACATGGAAATATCCACTTTTTGTTTCTACTATAATGTTGTAAAAGAAAATAAGCTTTCCCTAACATAATCAAGGTTAATTCATATGTATTTTGTAAATAACCTAGATTAGTATAATGTTTAAATTTATGTTATTGGCATATGTATTCTATAATAATAAATTATTAACTACAAAAATTTAATGCAATAAAATAAAAATATTTAGTCTATATTCAAAGGTAAAGAATAACTCTTTTCATACATTAACTTAAGGATACTTCATGATTAGACATTGAATGTATGATGTTCTATCTTGAACTTTAAGATTTTTTCATTCACTTTTCATTGAGTGATGTTGAGACCATATTATATTAGGGTCAATTTTGATACAGGACATGTTCTCCTAGGCCACCCCTCCAAAAAAAAACCAAAGGGTAAAAGGTTAAATATAGTAGACTTTAGTGATGCAAAATTAGGTTTTTTCAAGTTCTCCAACCAAAATATTTCTTGCATGTTCCTTTTGTAAATATTAATGATCTTCAAATAATACTTGTGAATGATAAATGAATATAATTGAATGCATTTAGATACAACTTGACATAATAATAAATCATATAAGATGTGTGTTTAGTTGACTCATTATTGTTAGGATGTGGTGTTGTACACCATTGCATAAAATGTTATAATAAAATAATTATTTAGTTGTGATGCACCTAGGAGGTGTGGTTAATCACACTAGATAATTATTTGGGGACCACTTTATGTTGTATTGTAACATTGTATTATTATTTAATGTGAGACATGGGATAATTATTTAATATCAAAGAAATATTAAATAAAGTAAAAATTTAGTACCTAATATTAAATAAGGGGTCAGTGGTTTTGTATTCACATGGTTTTTTGGTACATGGTTTTATCTTACCATTTGGTTGTATTTGTGTGAACTTGAATCTATAAAAGCAAGCACATGTTTATTGGTTAAGGTTGGTTAGGTGAGTGGGTTGTCATTATTGAGTCTTTCTGAGGAGTGCATATGTGAAGCATGGTATGGGATGTGTGGATTCATTCTTGGACACATGAGGATGCATTGGAGAGGCTTGATGCTTTAGAGGTATTCATTGTAAGTTTTATATTTCTTTATTGTTGAATAATAAATGGAGTATGGATGCTTTTGGAGGCTAGGTTTTTCCCTCTTGAGAGTTTTCCCAAGGTATATCTTGTATTATATTGTGGTTTGTCTATTTTGATCTATGCATTATGGTTACTTGCATACATGCTTTTCTCTCATGGGGATATATAGGAAATGGATTAAGATTGTGGGTATTGAATCATTATTTCCTAACAAGTGGTAGCAGAGCTTTCATGGTTGATGGGAGGTGTGAGCTTGCATGATTTTTGTTATAATCTTTGTTTGAGTAGATTTGGTGCAAATTTCAATCCATGGCAACACATGTTAGATCTGAGGCATTACAAGGTATGCAACACATTTTTTAGGTTTTATTATGTAGATTTGGGCTTTTGGGTTGTCAAAATTTGTTGGGTTTATTACAAATCTAAGGCATGCAAAATATCGGTAAAAAGCATTTCTTTGATTGAGCTTTCATATGAGGGTTTTGTAGAGGAAAATTCATGGATGACCTCTTGAGACAAAATGGTTCTCACCATTGGATTCAAGATGGCTGAGAAATGAAAAAATGACATAAAATCTGCCCTTTTTTGAAAAATTTGAAAAAAAAGAAAGAAAAAGAAAATAGCCCTAGTCATTCAGTCATACGGTTGTACGATCACAAGGTTGACATGCAAAAAAATATAAAATAAAAATTTAAATCTGCAATAATATTATTTTGACCTACAAAATAAATTAAAAATTAATTTATTTGCAATAAACAAAAAAATGTTTTAAATAAAAAAAATTAATATGGGGAGGCAGGTCTATAAACCCCGTCTTGTACCCATTGATAGGGGTACCAACCATTGTCGGTACGAGACTAAAAATCACGACTGACAATGTCGACCCCTTCTTGTCATCGCCGGACATCCATCAATAGGGCTTAGCCCTCCCATGACTAGGCCCCAATCATATGGGGCGCCTAGTCCAAGCCCCATGCGGGGGCTAATAAAAATTAAATTGCCTTTGAAAAAAAATTTAAAGTCCACTACAAAAGAAATTAAATCAAATTTGAAATGAATTTAAATATGACATTGAAAACTTTAGAAATGAAAAATTAAAGTGAAATTTGTAACAATTTGGGATAATTTGTAATAATTTGGGGTTCACCGCTTAGCTGGGCTACCACACACCACCGCCATCAACAGAATGCCAGCCATCAACCCACCACCAAAGCACCACCCCTACTTGGTTTTATAATCGAATTGGAGTAGTTTTTTTTGGGGGGCATAACTTTCATCCAAGGAGTTTGTTTTTCAACTTTTTATACTCGTTGGAAAGGTGGTTTCGAGCACTACATAGTGGTATGGTTTTGGTTTCATGAAAAAAATTGTTTTGGCACAACCCATCCCTAATAATAACGCTTCCTCCCTATTGTACCTCTGATTTCATCACTTTCATCCCTTTAATCAATAAATTACTACTATTAGATTAAGTCTATCACCTCCTTTGATTAAATTAATCAATTTAATTTAATTAATCCTACATTGCTATTTAATTAAATAAATCATTTTATTTAATTAAAATCTCTAAAGTCCTCCTATTAAATTAAATAAATTAAACCTTATTTGATTTAATCTAACACATTCCTTCTTTATTAAATAAATCAAATCATTTATTTAATGAATCATTTTCTCTCAATTTCTGACTTAAATCAATTCATAAATCTAAGTCTATATTGTCACATCACCTAATTCTTCATTAAGTTAATCAAATCCTTGATTAAGTTAATCCTCCTCACTAAAATTCTCTAGAGAATGCAACTTGCACAATAAATCAATTACTTTGATTTATTAATTCTCCTATTTTCCCTCACAAAGCATCAAAAAGGGAATATTCCTTATTTGAATTCAAAAAGTCCAAGTGGACTTGGTCCTTCCAACAAGGCATTAAAAGCTTCTTACATGTCCTTGACCTTGAGCCAAGTGACATTAACTTCATTCCTTTTCCCTCTTCAACATGTCATTTCTCAAGTTTGAATGCCACCTAATTGCATTTATTGGCACATTGGCCAAAACTTGCACATTCTTCATCCAATCACATTTGGACAAGTGGCACAATGCCATTGGACTATCTTTTGTTCCACATTGCTTATTTTCACTATCTCTTCCAAGATTTGAATCTATAAATTGGGGACTCTTCTCCTCAATCTTCATCCACAACTCATATGCAAAGTTACTCTCTTCAAGTGAGAACTAATTTTGCTATCTTCATCCATACATTCCTATCATTTTCACATTTGCACCAAGGTTATGCTCAAATCTCTTTGGAGATTTGACTATTTATTCATCAATCCACATTGCAACCATAGGAATTGGGAAAGGGCCAATTGCAACATATCATTGGCACCAATTCCCCCATAAGATCTTTAACTTATTTGCTTAATTAGGATTTAATTCAAGTTTCTTGCTTCATGTTCTTCATTTTCCTAATTTTAACTTAATAAGTGGATTTCATGGGGAATCCTTCAAATCTTTACATGCATTTTGATCTAACACTAACAATGTTTGACTTCTTGGTGCATTTGCAGGTTTAGGGGTTCACAAATACTAGTTTAGAGTTTTTGCATGGTACATTTTCTCTTGAGATCAAGATGTATTTTTGTATCTCCTAGGAGGAGATGGTTAGATCATGATGTCATGTTGGGTTCCTAATTCTATGATTGGAGCTTTGACATTGATCTTAATTGGTTCTCTTGGTATTGAGTACATTGGTCATTTTATTGGGGGCTTCATGGTAGTGTGGTGTTGTATTTGGAGCTTGGCATGGATTGATTAGTTTTAGGTGCTCATAGATACTTGGAGGCATGGGTGAGGTTGGAGTTCTCTTAGGATTAGAGACATTTTCTTGAGATGGTTACTCTTTGGAGGTTTCAACAGGAAGACCAAGGATCCTTCACCTCGATATGGATGTGAGTTCATGATGGACCTATAGAGGAGATTGTTCTTGGAGTGAGTTGTGATGGCTTGGTTATTTTGGAGGAGCATTCTCATTCCCCACTCTTGGTCTACTTGGTGGTTTATCATCTAATAGGTATTACACATCCTGTTTTTGATGTGATTATGTTTCATGCTTTGATTTCTCATCGGGATGAATTGGGTCATGGTGATTGATTTTTGGAGACTCGTTTGAGGTTTGTTTAGCATGGGTTTATATTGCTTTATCTTTCATAGATATGGATCTTGATATATGGATAGTTAGTTCCAAAGAATTCATTTGAAAGATGTTTGGTATGGTTATCTCTTCATGCATTTGAGTTTATGTTCTCATTCATTAATGAAGAGTTTGGGAGATGTTTTATGGGATAATTTATTGATTTGGTAATGGATAATTTGAGTTTGATTTCCTTGGTTAGAGAGGCTTATATCCATGTTGGCATTCCTACATGATTCATATGTTGTTCGATCTGAGAGATTGAACATTGTTTTAGTTGTTGTTGAGGCTTCTCATTTGAGGTTGTAAGGAGATTATACTTAACACAACATTTCACTTTTCAGGTGTTGGTAGAAACAAATGTTATAGTTTATAGGTTTTCTCTCTTCATTATATGGTTTCTGATGTAGCCTTTATAATTATTCCATATATTCTTATTCTTGTGTCTTTTGTGCTTTGTGCCCTTGGGTAGGTCTTGTGGTTTTGGGTTTTAGCCACAAATTTTCGCTTTTGGTCTTCTCGTGGCTTTGGTTTTTCTATTCATGTGAATTGATGTTATGGGTTACCGGTTGCATAAGTTGTGGTCTAAGCCTTGTTACTTGTTTGTGTTACTGGCCCCCTTTTACCTTCCTTATTGGTTTTTATTCGTTGGGACTCTATTTAAGTTTTATCTACATATGGGGTTGATAAATGTTATAATTTTAGACAAATGTTTAAAGCTTTTGCCTCGAGGGTCATGTTTTCATTTGCCTAGTCAATCCCCCTTTTATGACTAATAATTATTGCATGTGTAGGATTTCTAATTGTCAAATGAAGATGAAATAGTCAAATCCAGACCATTTTGGGCTGACTTAGCAAGGTTTTCATAAAAAAATTGAGTGGTGTGTGGAATAGTGACGTGTGGACATCAATGTCGAGCATGGGCCACATGGAAAGTAGGCAGAGCCTAGCCAAAAAGAAAAGGAGCGTCCCAAAAGGAAGCCTCGATAAGACACCATGTGGTGATGATAAGAAAACTGCGAGCAGTATTGGCAACAGTGAAGGGTGGAGATCAAACAGATCTTTGATCAAAAGTCTTTCCAAGAGCTTGGTGTGAATATTTTAGATTCTTTTCTTAATTCTCTAGAATTACACAAGCAGTGTACCTATGCCTTGGTGGAAATGTTGACATATGGATGGCTAGGTGAGTATGAACCCCAGGCAGCGTATGGAAGCCTTATCGACGTGAGTGAAAATCATCGGCAACATCTGAGGGCTTGTTCCCCCGACAGAACGATGAGAAAGCAACATTATGTAGTGGGACCCAGTTATAATGACATGGGTAACATTGACGAGGAGGATGAGGGCACGACAGGCCCGTCAATAAACAAAGGATAGGGGTAAAGGGAATTTAATATTCACTTTATAATTTAAAGGCCAATGTGTCCTAGGAAATAGAATATTGTTGCAACACATAATAGGCATAAACAAAGATAAAAATTAATCTGGTTATTTCTTTCAAGTGGCCATCTGAGGAGGAATTTGAATTGTGGAAAAATGTGTTCACTGATGAGTTTGAAATATGAGCCCCAGGGTCGAGAAATATGACTTGGTAAAGTATAATACAAGTGTGTCCTTAGAAGTTACATTTAAAAATACAAATACGTCTCCCGACTATGGGTGCAAGTTACTGATGAGGATAGTTGTTGAGGTGGAATAAAGTGTTGTAATGGCTAAAGATGCCTTTGATGTGAATGAAGTGCCTTTTGGAAGGCGGGATTTCTTCTCCACAACAATTGATGATTACTTTTTTCTTATATCTTTTCCCTCCAGTTGCAAAATGCAAATATAACTGTATGAGGGAATTATGGTCCAATAGAAAGTGGACATGTGTATGTTTCGACCTAAGGTTTGTTTTGCTCCCTTATTCTATAAAAGGGAATTATGGGCCGAGGTACAAGGTCTTTTGTTGAAGCCAAGATTTGAGAGAGTAGAATTTTGTAATACAAAGAGTATGAATTTTGAGTCCTTGTCTTTAAGTTTAGAGTTAGATAGAGGAACTTGGTCAATTATGGGGTTCTTAGGCATGTTTCTATTGAAAATGAAAACATCTTGAATTTTTTTTCTCTCCAATTGTGATATCTTGCATGAATTATTAATGAAATATTGGTCAAAGACTAGTTGCATTGATTTTAATTGTTCTTTACTATGAATTATACTTTAATGATGGCTCTGGTTCAAAGGATCGATTAAATGCTTCAATTATTATGTGGGTTAATGCAGGTTAGCAAATGGATTTATAAGTAGTAATAGATTCTCGGTGTAGATGCATGGATTGTAAGGCAATTCATATAGATTATAGTTGTTTAAGATAAAAAATTCCTTCTAGTTTAGTTCTTTCTTATTTTGACTTTGTGCTTTAGGATATGACACTGGTATCTGAATCATGGGTATGTTTCTCATGTCTTTGGCTTTGATTTTAAAACATTAATTCAAGTATTTCTTATTGGCCTATCTTAGTTGTATTTACGATTCTCTGCTAATAGGGCTTGAGTCTTTGAAGGAATTTCCAATTTCTTGAAGGATTTCATCTTTTTAATGTCAATGGGGAATCTATGTCTTACTCTACAATGTGCATTTAAGGTTGTTAATGTTGTATACAATAAGCACATTATACGGATCACCCCCCTAGGTCTTAAAAAGCCTGAAGTGTAGGAGAATTAGCACTATTGCTTCTTCTCCTTGAGTTCGCCAATGGCTTCCTTAGCTTTTATCATTGAATGTGGAAAGTTCATAGGATCTTTCAAGAAGTCCTCTTGGGTTGTAATAAAAACCACCAAAAAAATGGCAACTCTATTGGGGACCTATCAAATTCAAAGTCTCTAGTGTCTACTATAGTCAGAGTTACTTGTCACGATATTCTTCACTATTGGAGAATAATTGTTTTTAATTCAGAGTATATTTGTTATGTCTAGTACATGAGTCTAGTCTTCATTCATTCTTTGTCAATGTGTCAGGTAATGTTTAGGATCTTATCAAAAGTCACAAGTGCAAAAGCGAAGTGCAATCACTTCATAATTCCCAACATCTAGGGTGGCGACTCTGATATCTTGAAAAAAAATATTCATATAACTTACCAAAAGCAATGTGCAAAGGAAGATTCTCATGCATGAAAAGCCATGAAGAAGACTAGAAGCTATTCAAAGAAGAATCTGGAGCCAATGCTAGAGCCCGAACCTGGAAAGGACAAAAGATGGGTGAAAGTAAATGATACACCAGGTAAGTTGATTTCATCTCCTGTTGTTTCATCTCCCACTTTAAATCCCGAGGTAAATAGTGCTTTTATCAGTGGAGACTCTTTCGAAGTTGTTGTATCTAATGTGGATCATGGTAGTTTTCCTATTGAAAAGACTCGTGAGGTTGAACATGATTTGTCTAGAGAGGAAGAAATATGGGGTTTTTGGGAACAAGATAAATAGTTCCTAGAGGCCATGACACCTGGTGCTATTTTTGTTTTCACTGGACAAAATTTCAAACCATGAGGAGCTTCTCTGGAAGAGGAGGCACCTTTTTCTTCAGGAGGAAGATTAGGTAGATCAACCTTATTATACTCCTGCCCCAAGTGAGTTAGGAGATATCCTCGAAAATGAGATTGATATAGATAAGGATATGCAAGCCTTGATTGAAGAAGAAAAGAGGTTGCAGGAGGCCAAGGATAGTAGGGAAAATAAAAGAAAGGAGGATCTGGAAATATTTCAAGCCAAGCAACTCGAGAGAAATTCTCAAAGGCAAAAGGTGGAAAAAATGAGAGAAGATGTTGCTAAGTGAAGAACCTTTGAAGAAAAGGTAGCTAAGGTAGCTACTGAAAGGGTTTGTGAACTGCCTAAAGCAAAAATTTCTATGGGGACCTCTGCTACAACTACATATAATTCTTCTATCCCCACTACTAAGGCCTTTGACCCATTTTCTAGATCCAAGCAAGCAACCTTTTTGGATCATGGGAAGGCCCCTATTGATCAGTTTAAGAAAAAATTTCATGGTTTCTTTAATTCTAAGAGAAATGTTGAGACCACTATTGCTGCTAACAAAGGGGTCAAAAATGATCCTAGATCATTAGATGCCCCTCCAAATCCTAAACTCCTGAGACTGCAATTGATAAATGATCAATTGCAAAAAGAATTAAGGAAGGCAGAAATAGAGGCTGTCAATGCTGAGATGGAAAGAAAGATAGCTTTCTTGAAGATGTCTACACCTACCCCTGAGGCCTCTGGTGCAGAAAAAAGTAAAAATGAGTCATTAAGTAAGAGTTCTAGAAATTAGGCCCCTAAAGGGGGTGGCGGTGGTAACCAAGGTGGTGGAGGTGGAGGTGATCATAAGAATGGCAATTCCTACTTGGAGGATGAGGAAGGAGGTAGTGGTAAAAATAGAAAATATGGTGGTAATGGAAAGGATACGAAGGGAGGTGATAAGAAGGATATTGAGCATCAAGATACCCACTGAAATGGACATGACAGGGGAGTACCCCATGTTGATAGATATAGACAATTGTATTTTGAAAACATTCAGGGGTATCCCAATCCGATCCCTGACAGTGCACACAAAAATCTCCCAAAGTTTACTGTTAATAATGCTTTTAGTGGGGAAGATCATTTGAAATATTTCCAAAGTTTTGTTGAAGATTTTGAATTATGGGATGATGATGTAGCAATGAAATATTTCATGCAGTCGTTGGTTGAGGATTTCAGAGATTAGTATAGAGGGTTACTGGATGCTAGTATTGATTCTAGAGATTCCTTTTACAAGGTCTTTAGGGGGCAATATAGAGATCAGAATGACCCTAGGTTCAAATTGAATGATTTCAATAATATCACCAAGGGATACAATGAACTGGTTACTAATTTTAATGCATGCTTTCAGAAAGCTATGATAAGAGTTCCTGCATATTTAAGGGCTAATGAAAATGTGTGCCTAGTTATATATTGTAAAGCTTATGGTGCTAAAATGTGTTATCTACTGAAAGATAAAGATCCACAGAATTTGAGAAAGGCATATAAGATGGCAGTAAATATTGAAAATAATAGAAGATATTTTGGAAAAGTGGTAAGAAGGGAAGTTCCAAAAGCTTCTAAGGGTACAAGAGACCAAATCAAGAAGGTTGACAAACCCATAGTTGCTGCTGAAAAATATAGATCATGTCCTTACCCTACTACAAAAACAAGCAAAGAATGACAAGCCCCATTTCCAAAGGAATGAAAGGCCTCCCAGGCTGCAAGATTATCCTTATAATACTAGCTTGAATAATGGGAAGGCCATACAGGGAAATCAGAGAAATAATCAAATTTTACTTGATCCCCTCTAGAAACACTCTGCAAATGTAACAAAAAATTTTCCATGGTTCGAGGTGTGTGAGATGCCACATTCTTCACAACAATGTGCAATGGGTTAATCAATGGTGGAATCTCAAGGTGACCAGGGAGATGCTCAGTCTCCCCATGATCAGGATACAATGACTAATGTCTTACTAGGTCTAGCTAATTTGGCTTATGAGGATTATTCCTCATATGATGAGCCATGTGGAAGAGATATTGATCTCCAAAGACAACATAATGATGTAAATCACCAACAAGTGTTTTCAAACAAAGAAGAAGATGATGATTGTTTTATAAATTAATTTCAGATAGATAACACTTTTATGAGAAGACCATCTGATGAGGAGATTGAAAAGTATACAGTTGCTCTGGTTGCTAGGAAAAGAATTAATATACAGTTAAGAAACATAATTGTTCCAGGGGATTCACGCAAACACTGCAGCTTGTTTATAAAGGAGAAGGATGCAGTTGGGGCAGCTTTCAAGGTGGAGGCAAAGAATATAGATCCAAAGCCTAAGGAAATCAGGGAACCTAGGATCTGGGCAAAGAAAGTAGATAAAGCCAAGGTGAATGGTGAAGTTTCCTCCCAAAATGTTGAGGTAAATGATCAACACTGTCATATGGATAAAACTCCAAGAGGAAATGAGAAGGTAATATTCAAAGCTATGATTTTTCCTAACATGTTTCAAGTACTTTCCCAAGTCAAGGTTATTGTCCCATTTTTGGAAATGATGCGGATAGATGAACATAAGGATAAAACTGTTGCACTTATTAATAGCATTTGTACAAGTAAAGGGGGTAAGGTGATGACTGATCAGACTGAGTCAAATAAGGATTAGGAAAAGAAAGGTATTGTGGAGGAAGTGACTATTGTTATCCCTCAAATATATCTAGGAACTACCATCATGGCTAACCTAAATCATGTAAATCCATTCTTCTTGAGTTTGATTATTGATGGAAAAATGCTAAGAAATTGTATGATTGATTCGGGAGCTTCTAATAATGTAATTTCGATGAAGATAATGCATGAAATGGGATTGAAAGTAGACAGTACATATGCTAAGTGTTATGCAATGGATTCTCGAGAAGTGCCTGTTATAGGTATTATAAATGATGTTCCATATAGAATTGTTGTGTTCCTTGAGAAGGAGTTACACATGAGTTTTACAGTGGTGGATATCCTGCCTACTTATGGGATGTTGTTATCTCGGCCTTGGAGTGCTTCCATGAGTGGGAGTATACAGTGTGACTTATCTTTTTCTGCGTTCTCTATTGAGTAGAAGGATGTTAAAGTTAATAGGGAAAAGATAGCCCCTCACATGATCGAGGAGATGGAAGAGCCACTAAAGCCTATTAGAATAAATTTTGTGGAGACAAATTTGGAAAAATTTTGTGTTGAGGAGGATAAATCAGAAGGAGAACTTCACCTTGTGCCCATTGATAAGGAAGTGTTGAATGAATCATCAGAAGATGACTTGTGGAAAATGTACTTTGATGGAGCATGTTCCAAAGATGGCTCAGGAGCATGAATCATTTTCACTTCCTCTCAAGGTAAAACATTCAAGTACTCTTTCTTGCTACAATTTTCTTCTACTAATAATTTTGTTGAGTATGAGGCTATCCTACTTGGTATGAATTTAGCTTCAAATCATGGTATCAAGGAATTAAAATTATTGGGGGACTCTAAGTTGGTTGTCTCCTAGATTATATCTGGTTTTGCAGCTAAGGATAAAAGACTTAGGCAATATAAAAATGTAGTATGGGACACTATTGAGACCTTTGATCCTTTTGGCATTGAATGGATCGAGAGGGGGCAAAATACCAGGTCTGACTTAAGGTCCAACATAGCTGTTAAATTAGATGATGTCATTTTTTACGGTATTTCATAAATAGAAATACAAACCAGGCTTATTGTACTAAACAATATTTATAACTAGCAGGTATTTGATGATGACACTGATATCTTGAGGTTTTTTCATTGTATTGATCAATATGAGAGCTAGGAAATTGACTTTGGCTCACTTGTAACTGAAGTTGATGGTAAAGAGACCCTGTTTGGGAATGATATAATTTAGTTGAAAACAAATACCATTCCTCAAGGCTTGGTTTCAAGGGTTTTTGATGGCCCTGATAGGTCAAGCGCTAAGCAGACACCTTCTCATAAGGAAGATTTAGAAGAAATAAATTTGGGAACAAAAAGTGCTCCTAAAAAAGTTTATATTGGAAAGAAAATGAAGCCTCATGTTAAAAACATGTTGATCTCCCTTCTTAGAAAGTACAAACATGTCTTTTCTTGGTCATATGATGACCTCAAAGCATATAGGGAGGATCTTTTCCAGCATGAAATCCATTTAAATCCATATATGAAGTCATTCAGGCATAAACAAAGGCCAATTAATCCAACCCTCCAGCCCAAAATGCAGGAGGAGCTTGCCAAATTAAGGGATGTTGGGATCATTAAGCCCATTAGGCATTCATCCTGGGTTTCCAACCTTGTACTTGTAAGAAATAAAAATGGGGATATTAGTTTGTGTGTTGATTCTAGAAATTTGAATGTTGCTTCCTTGAAAGACAACTACCTACTGCCCAATATGGAAGCTATGCTACAAAAGGTCATGGGATGTGAACTAATCTTTATGATTGATGGGTTTTCTGGTTATAACCAAGTAATGTTCGAGGATTCTGATCAGTACAAGACTACTTTTACTACACCATGGGGAACATATGTTTATGTGAGAATTCCATTTGGATTAATGAATACTAGTGCAACCTTTCAAAGGGCTATGGATGTAGCCTTTGCAGATTTTATTGACCTATTCCTTACAATATATCAAGATGATCTTTTTGCTCATAGCAAGGAGGAGGATTACCATTTTTCTCACTTAGAAAAAATCTTTATTAGAGCCTTAGAATGTGGGATATCTCTGAATCCTAAGAGATGTGCATTCGGGGTAAAATAACAAAATTTGCTAGGGCATATTGTCTCAAAGGATGGGGTTCAAATTGATCCAAAAATAATGGAAACTATTGACAAAATCACACAACAAGAAATGTAAAAGGTATTCAATCTTTCTTCGGGCAGATTAATTTTCTAAGAAGGTTTGTCACAAATTTTGTTGAGACTATTCACCCAATTTCTAAGATGCTTAAAAAGGGAGAAAAGATAATGTGGATAGAGGAGCCTTCTAAATATTTTCAAGCTATTAAAGATGTTGTCAAGCAGGCTCCTCTTCTTAAATCACTTGATTATTCAAAACCTTTTTAGTTTTTTACCTTTACTTCTTTTCCCACTATAGCTGGGGTTTTATTGCAGAAAAATAATAATGGTTTTGAGAAGCCAATTGCATTTTTTAGTAAATCATTGCAAGCTGTAGAATTAAAGTATGATATAACAAAAAAGCAGGTGTATGTTTTGGTAAAAGCGGTCAATAATTTTAGGCCTTAATTGATGGGAGTATTTGTTGTTGCTTGTGTTCCAACAGTTACAGTTAAGGACATCTTCACTCAATTGGAGACTACAGGAAGGCGATGCAAATGGATAAACATGAATCAAAAATTTAATATTGACATACAGATCATAAAGCTTGTGAGGGGTTAGGGCTTAGCCAGATTAATGGCTGAAACCAACTTAGAAGCTAATCAAATAAACTAGATAGAATAATGGAATGTCGCACCTATCTATGATATGCAAACTTGTGGCTAGTATAGAAGGATTGTTGAGTATTTGCAAAAAATGAAATGTCTTGATGGTATGCCTGACAATGATAGGAGAACTTTAAAGCTACAAGCAATCATATATGTTATTATTGATAATGAAATCTAGTGGAGAAGCCCAGAGGGTGTGTTTCTTATATGTGTGGATGGTGATCAAGCAAAAGATTTATTGGTGGAAATGCATAAAGGAGCTTGTGGAGGCCACTACATGGCCAAGACAACAACTCAAAAGATTTTAAGAGTTGGTTTCTTGTGGCCTATCATATTCAAATATGCTCATAGGTATGTCAAAAGATGTGATGCTTGTCAGAGGTTTGCTAGGATTTAAAGTTTTTTGGTAGTTTTTCATCTAGGCCAGTGTCTTCTTTGACCCCTTTCCAGCAATTGGGCTTTGATTTCATAGGAGAAATATCTGAAAAAATCTAGTGGTGGACATGCATGTATATTAGTGGCAACCGACTATTTTACCAAATTGATTGAGGTAATCCCAACTAGAAGGGCCACAAGTAAGGTATTCATTGTTTTTTTCAAAAATAATATCTTAAGCAGGTTTGGGGTACCTGAGAAAATTGTTTCAGACAACGCAATATGTTTTAGGTTTGAGGAATTCATTGATTTGTGTAGTCAATATGGTATAATTGTTTCATATTCTTCTTCGTATCACCCCCAAGGAAATAGACAAGAAGAGTCCAACACTAAGAGCTTAATGAAGATCATCAAGCGGATGATTGAGAAAAATAAGAAGGCTTGGGATTCAAAGTTGTAGTTGGCATTGTCGGCTGACAGAACAACTGTCAAGAAAGCAATTGGTTATTTGCCTTTAAACCTAGTCTATGGGGTAGAAGCACGTATACCACAAAATAATTTGTTGAAAATTATAAGTTTATCCAAGAGTATGATGATGATGTGTGTGATTAAATGCAACACAGGATGGAAGAATTGAATCAATTAGATGAGACTCGAAGAGAAGCTCAGAAGAGGAATGAAAAACTACAACTTCAAGTAAAGCACCTCTATGACAAAAAGGCAACTGAAACAAAGTTTGAGATAGGAGCGATGATATTGCTCTAGAATGCAAGATCAGAGGATAAAGGAAAACATGGAAAGTTTGATCCCTTATGGCTAGGCCCATATATAATTGTAGACATACATAGGGAGGATTTGCAATCCCTTATAGGTGAAATTCTAGAACTACCAATACATGGATAGTTCTTGAAATTTTGTTTCTCTTGAAATTATATTTCTCTTGAAATAGCTCTTTTCCATGTACGATGTATAGTCCTGTAATTAGTTTATATAGGTGTGGTGTGTTTTATTTTGTTGTGTTTTCTTGTCTTGTTTGGAAAAGTCCCTAGTTTCGGTCCTCTCTATAGTTGGTCTTCTCTCCAAAGATTTTGGTTTATTTCTATGCCCACTGGGGGCATACATCCCCAATCGGAGCCACTGATGGAGCCTTTATAATTTTTCCATATATGCTTATTCCTGTGTCTTTTGTGCTTGGCGCCCTTGGGCACGTCTCGGGGTTTTAGGTTTTGGCCATAAATTTTGGATTTTGTTTTTCTCATGTCTTTGGTTGTTTTATTTGTGCATTGACCTAATGTTATGAGTTACTGATTGCATAATTTATGGTTTGATCCTTATTATTCATTTGTGTTACCGGCCCCCTTTTACCTGCCTTATCGGTTTTTATTCGTTGGGACTTTGTTTAAGTTTTATCTACGTATCAAGTTAATAAATGTTATAATTTTAGACAAATGTTTAAATCTTCTTCCTCAAGGTTCATGTTTCCATTCGCCTAGTCATTCCCCCTTTTATGACTAACAATTATCACATGTGCAGGCTTTCTAACCGTTAAATGAAGATGAAATAGTCAAATCCAGACCATTTTGGGTTGACTTTGCAAGGTTTTCATAAAATTGTTGAGTGGTGTGCGGAATAGTGATGTGTGGATGCCGATATCGAGCATGGGCCACGCAACACGCAAGAGGAGCCCAACCAAAAATAAAAGGAGCGTACCAAAAGGAAGCCCCGATAAGATGCCACGTGGTGATGGTATGAAAACTGCGAGCAGTATTGGCAACAATGAATAGTGGAGATCAAACAAAGCTTTGATCAAATGTATTTCTGGGAGCTTGGTGTGAATATTGTAGATTCCCTTCTTAATTCTCTAGAATTACACAAGCAGTGTACCTATGCCTTGGTGGAAGTGTTGACATATGGATGGCTAGGTGAGTATGAACCCCACATGGAGTATGGAAGCCTTATCAGTATGAGTGAACATCATAAACAACATCTAAGGGTTTATTCCCCTGACGCAATGATGAGAAAGAAACATTACATAGTGGGACCCAGTTATAATGATGTGGGTAACATTGACGATGAGGATGAGGGCACGACAAGCTCGTCAATAAATAAAGGATAGGGGTAAAGTGAATTTAATATTCGCTTTATAATTTAAAGGCCAAATGTGTGTTGGGAAATAAAATATTGTTTCAACACATAACAGGTAGAAACAGAGATAAAAATTAATCAGGTTATTTCTTTCAAGTGGCCATCTGAGAAGGAATTTGAATTGTGGAAAAAGGCATTCACTGACGAGTTTGAAATATGAGCACTAAGGTCGAGAAATATGACTTGGTCAAGTATAATACAGGTCTAGCCTCAAAAGTTATATTTGAAAATACACATACTTCTCTCGTCTCTGGATGCAAGTTACTGATGAGGATAGTTGTTGAGGTGGAATAAAGTGTTGTAACAGTTAAAGATTCCTTTGATGTGAACGAAGTGCCTTTTGGAAGGCAGATTTTCTTCTCCACAACAATTGATGATTATTTTTGTCTTATGTCTTTTCCCTCCAATTGCAAAATGCAAATATAATTGTATGAGGGAATTGTGGTCCAATAGAAAGTGGACATGTGTATGTTTCGGCCTGAGGCTTGTTTTTCTCCCTTATTCTATAAAAGGGAATTTTGGGCCGAGGTACAAAGTCTTTTGTTGAAGGCGAGATTTGAGAGAGTAGAATTTTGTAATACAAAGAGTATGAATTTTGAGTCCTTGTCTTAAAGTTTAGATTTAGATAGAGGAACTTGGTCAATTATGGGGTTCTTAGGCGTGTTTGTATTGAATATGAAAACCTCTTGAATATTTTTTCTCTCCAATTGTGATATATTGCATGAATTATTAATTAAATATTGGTCAAAGACTCGTTTCATTGATTTTCATTGTGCTTTACTGTGAGTTATACTTTAATGATGACTTTGGTTCAACGAATCAGTGAAATGCTTTAGTTATTGAGTGGGTTCATGCAAGTTAATAAATGGATTTATAAGTAGTAATAGATTCTTGGTGTAGATGCGTGGATTGTAAGGAAATTCATATAGATTATAGCTATTTAAGATGAGATTTTCCCTGTAGTTCAGTTCTATCTTAATTTGACTCTGTGCTTTAGGATACGACACTAGTATCTAAATCATGGTTATGTTTTTCATGTCTTTGGATTTGATTTTAGAACATTAATTCAAGTATTTCTTATCAGCCTATCTTAGTTTTATTTACAATTATCTTCTAATAGGGCTTGATTCTTTGAAGGAATGGCCAATTTCTTGAAGAATTTCATCCTTTTAGTGTCAATGGGGAATCTATCTATTACTCTGCAATGTGTATTTAAGGTTGTTTAAGTTGTATACAATAAACACATTATAGGGATCACCCCCATGGGTCTTACAGAGCCCAAAGTGTAGTAGAATTAGCACTATTACTTATTCTTGTTGAGTTGGCCAATCGCTTCCTTAGCTTTTATCATTGAACGTGGCAAGTTCATAAGACCTTTCGGGAAGTCCGCTTGGGTTGTAATAAAAAACAACAACAGTTTCTTCCTGGAGGTTCATGTTATTGTGACTTGGGAGGATTGTGGCAACACATTGTGAGAGATTATGCAGTTGTTGGTGTTTCATTTGTAGATCATTGTGATTGTTCTTGGTACTTCATATTTTGATCATTTATCAATTGGTATAGTGTTTAATGGTAGACTCGATATGTATTGGCATTACCCATGCAGTGGGAGTTCCTGTATATGTATGTTCTTCATTGTCAGGTTTGATATAGGGAGCTTGTGATTACGGTTTATGGGTTACATATGTTGTAGGCATGAGTTTATTGGTGTTATTGATACCTAAGAGGTATGGATGGTTGCATGTGTTAGCATTTGATGTGGATTCTATTTCGAATCATGTGGGTTTTTCACCTATGACAACAACTTATTTAGATCCTTTGTTATCACTTGGATTTGATGCTTGTATTCTTGGATTGGTGCATCTCCACCTTGGCATGTTCCTTTTCTTCCATAGGTACAATGTTGGAGGATGAGAGGAGTTCTTTCTTGAGATGGTTGTCACTTTGGTTTTATTTCAGGTACCTTTATGGATCACTAGAGCATGTTGGAGATTCATGTGGTTTCATGTATGTCTATGATGATGTATTTCATTGTTTGATCCCTTATGTAATGTATACAATAGTGGGAGAATGTTGGGATATGGTGTCAGTGGTTTTGTATTCACATGGTTTTGTCTTACCACTTGGTTGTATTTGTATGATCTTGAGTCTATAAAAGAAAGCACATGTTTAGTGGGTGAGTGGGTTGTCATTATTTAGTCTTTCTTAGGAGTGCATATGTGAAGCATGGAATGTGATGTGTGGATTCATGCTTGGACACATGAGGATGCATTGGAGAGGCTCAATTCTTTAGAGGTATTCATTGTAACTTGTATTACTTTATTATTCAATAATATATGGAGTATGGATTCTTTTGGAGGCTATATTCTTCCCTCTTGAGGGTTTTCTTAGTGTATATTTTTTTGTTATTTTTTGGCTTGCCTATTTTGATCTATGCATCATGGTTACTTGAATGCATGATTTTCTCTCATGAAATTATGTAGGAAATGGATTAATATTGTGGGTATTGATGCATTATTTCCTAACAATTATAGCTAGTGAAAAGGGGTAGGAGCTTTAAAATTAGAATTAGAATTTTATAATTTTGAGGGTCAAATCTTGCATTTGTGAAATTGACCCATGATAAAAAGGTTTGAATCAAGGTAAAGATGCAGTAATTGGGAATAAATTCATGGTTGTGCATAATAAATGGATAATTAGGGTGAATGCATTATAATATATGTATATATGAATATAGTGGGGATAAATGTGTGGAAATGTGCATAAGAGTAGGTGCAATAAATAGTTGTATATGGAAATATGTGTGAATATTTAATAAATAGTTATATATAGAAATTTCTATGAATATAAATAGAATAAGGTGAATATGTAAATGGGAATGCGAAAGGATCAAGAAATGAACCTAACTTTACACATGATTATGCCATAACATATAGTTATATTAAGACATGTCATTAAAATTGGTCGAAAACTAAATGGGAATAGGAATGGGTATGGAAATTTTACCATTACAAATATTTACCCCATCAAATAAAAATTGAAATGGTTTTTTTTTTTTTTCTAACATCAAACATGTATTTGGTATTTAGAAAAAGTAAAGACCTATTTCATGGTAAAAATTTATTATACTTAAATTAAATATATATATAATTCTAGTATTATCTTCATTTAATTTGTTATGAAGTGGTTGAAATTCTCAAGACTTAGATGCCTCTTATTTTGTATTTTTTCAAAATATGATAAAATCTACTTATTTACTCATAGAATTTACTAATGTGGCATAAACCTATAGATATTTAAGGTTCATATTCATTCTAAGAGCTTGGAGTACATTCTTGAGAGCTTTGACTACATCTACACTATCTTGCACACTATATTACAATAAATTTGAGTTGATTTAGGCAATTCTTTTCTTCATTACACTTATTTATGGTGATTTCAAAATCATTCTATAAGGTTGATTTGATTTTTAACTAAGATTAAAGGAGAATTTTTTTATGTAGGTAAAGTATCACTAAGCTTATAGAAATAGGTTTATTTCCAATGGAAAGAATGAGTTGTGGAAGCATTATATAATGTCATAGTTGAAGCAAGGTAAAGACGCAAAAAATGCATGAAGAATATTATCATGTATTCATTCATGTGATGAGAATGTATAAATAATAAAAATAGGTCATGGTAGGAAGCATGATCTCATGATTAACCAATAAATTAATGTGTACACCTGATTTTCTAAACACCCTAGAAAGACACAACACATAGTCATGGTAGGTTTGCAAGTTTGCAAACACAAATTTGTAATAGACCATATTTTAGGATGTGAGTTGGAAAGCCTCAACCTAAATAAAATTGCATAAAATATACTAATATACTGGTCATTAACTAGTCTACGAATAGAAGGTTGATAGTTATCATGCATGTATGGTGAAAGTTTATGTGGATAGATGAGTAAAAAAATTTACCCATATGGTGTTAGTTGGATCACTATATGATGTGGTTATGAATATCACCACATGTTTGAAGTATATGGTGTCAATTTAAGTGTTTTGGTCTAGATGCGTGTGCAAGTTGCACACAGTGCAAAAATAATGTAGGAGATAGATATGTTGTTAGAATCCTAAAAGTAGTGTGCAAAACAATTGAAGTGTTCCCATACAAGTGTAACATTATTGAATAATGTGCATGTGATTTTGTCTTGCATTATCTCATGCAAAAATTCTTGAAAATAATATTTATACAAATATGTGTGAAGTTATTCTACTAGAACTTGCACTTGAAGGAGGTGCAAGGGTTACATCAATAGAAATATATATATATATAAGTTAATATGTTAAGAGTACAATTTTATATGTGCATAAAAAATATAATTTAATTTACAATATCTTATGCATATTATAATATTATATATATATAAATTGTAGCACCCCTCTGAATTGCTTATGTTTTTAGATAGTGCTTTTATTTTGATAGTCTATGATACTATTTTGTTGTTATTTGATCACTGACATTGGAGCGATGATGGTTTTTATATTGACATGTGATGGAAAACTATATTGATGATTATTGATTATGACATGCTTTATGTTTAGCATAGTTGTCTATTTGAGTTGATATTGATATATGCTTATCTGTAGTTAATTGATGTTTTAGTTTCGTTAGTTTTGATGTGACACGGTATTGGTGAAGGGAACATGATTTCATCACTCGCTTGTGAGTGCCCTATGATTCCACGATTTTATCTTCACAGTGTGATTGTTCATTATCTATATATATGTATGACATATGTTTTGAGTGTAGGATTACAGGTATAGTACATTAACTCCACCTAGATTCATAGGTTTGAGCATGTCCATTGCCCAACGGTATAGTTGGTTGGGAGATAGTAACTAGGTTTCCTTGTCAAGCCACAACCCTAATCACATTGTGTCATTAGTTCTTGTTTTGGGTCGAGCTTTTATGTCATGTAGTTCTTATTTTCCTTTTCATTTAATTATTTTGCAAGGTATTCTTTGTGGGAAATTAATGTTAATTAGTGTTTATAATGTTTATAAGTGATTATTTAATTAATCTTCATTAATGTTTTTAGAAGATTTATATTTGATTTAATTAAATAAAATAAAATTTATTTTGTAAAGTGATTTAATCTTTGAGATTAAATTTATTTTATAAAGTGATTAAATTTAATTAGAAATTAATATGTGATTTTGAATTATTAAATGCACAAATATGTTAGAAAATATCTTGAGGAAATATATGTGATTTTGTTGGAAAGATATTTTATTTATGACATGTGTTAGAAAAAATTAAACAATGTTGTTGGGAATTAATTCCCAGAGAGAATGTTTGCATTAACTGAAAGAGGAAAGAGGCTACTTTATGACATGGAGAAAATATATTTGGAGAGGTTGTTGAAAATTGGAAGAGCTTGTTGAAAATTGGGGAAAGAAGTTCTCGGGTAAATTAGCTCTGGTTTATTTTTTTAACTTTATGGAAAAATAATATTTTTGGAGGAAGCTTTGATATTATTGGAAAATCAAGGCGAGACTCTACTGCAATCTTTGTTTCTACAAACATCTGGAAACATGTTCTTTAATTGTTTTTATTTATATGCAAATTGGAAAGATTTTCTATACAAAGATGAATATTAAATTTGTTTAGAAGCATTAATTATATATGTGGAAATTTGAAAGGTTGTCGTGTTTGGAAATTGCCGTGAAAGCTTAGAGCTTCTATAGAAATTGTTTTAAGCTTCAATTTGTTTGGAATTTGAAAATAGTCATAAAAGCTTTAGAGCCTCTATAGGAATTATTTTTAAACAAAAGAAATCCCAAAAGGAACACAATAGAAGATTTGGAAATTCTCTATAGGAATTGTTTTTAGACAAAATAAATCCTAGAAGGAAAATGATCGAAGATTTGGAAATTCTTAGTAGAAATTTTTTTAAAACAAAAGAAATCCCTAAAGGAAAATGATAGAAGATTTGGAAATTCTCTATAGGAATGGATTTAAAATCTTCCTGTCAAAATTTGGGGAAAATCTTGTTCGTATGGGAAAAATCTTCCTATAAAGATTATTTATTTGTTTTGTTTTCCTATTTAGATCTATTTGGCTGGGAAATTGTAAACCTCTTGTAACATTGTGAAATTCCTCCTATAGAAAATTTTGTGAAAATAAGTTTCCCATCTAGAACAATTGTTCATTTTATATATATATATATATATATATTTGTATTTTTGGAAAAGCTTCCAAAGAAACTTGTTCTGGAAGAATCCAGATTAAAAAATATATTTATTTGGGTGATCCCACAATACTGGTTTACAATTTCTGGGAGATTCTCTATTTTGCTAAAATCACATATTTTTACAAAATATAATGATTTAAGCCTTAAAAAGCTCCATTTTAAGGATTCCAATTGAAGAGGGTTTGGTCAAACCACCTTAGATCAAACCCCCTTGTATAGAACCCCACTAGTTGTAAACCATACCTATAATGGAGTCTCTTTTACACCTATCAAAATGCTAATAAAAAACCACTTTTGATTTACCTTTCAGGGGATCAAATGAATTCATTAAAATTTTTTTTTTTGTTAGTATGTATTCCTTATTATAAGCTTCTCAAAAAGTATAATTTTATATAAATTAAATTTTATTATTATATTTATTTTTTATTTCTTGTGAATGTAGGGTTTTCACCGAAAATCAAGCTCTCTATTATGCACATGTGGAAAAAAAAGATTATCAAAAAATATATTTTAAAATATGAGTGCACTTGATATTGAAGTCCTTGATCCAACAAAAAAAATAAAATTGAATATCGATATAGACAAAAAACGTTATGTGTTATACGATCCGCCTATGTCTGAATTGTAATTGGTTTGACTTTGAAACTTGATTAAGGAAAAAATATTCAATCAAAAACAATGAAACCAATTGGAAGCACTAGATATTGTAGTTACAAATATAAATTTATTTTTTAAAACTTATCCTTCATAGAAAAAAGTTGTGTTATACGGTGAGTGTCACTCCTTAAAAATGGTGTTTATTGAAAAAAACTAGTTTACGAAGGAGATAGAAAAAGAAGTGCAATCTAATTCCAAAAAAGTGAAAAAATATATTTAGAACCTATAGAAAAATGTCACAAATCACTAGTTTAAATCATCTTCAAATTCCTCATGTTTTAGCCGTTATAGAAGTCTGAAAGTAAATATTTAGTTAGAAAAAATCAGTTTGATGTCCAATTTGACCAAAAATTGTAAATTAGTATTCTGGGATCACCCATTTTTATTGAAAAATCCTGAATGTGAAACCGTAAGGCGAAATGAAAATTCACAAGTTTAATTTTTTTTCTTAAATTAAAGTTTAAATGTTTTGGGGAGGCACTAGGTTGTCCCCACAGTCGCCACCCCCATGGGGGAGGCAGGTGTGGAGGCAGCCAACGTTGCCTCCCCATAGTCGTGCCCCTTATGGGTTTGTCCGACTGTGTTAAGCAGTCATGGACTGCACAATATCATCTGCCCATGTTTAAATTGGATTTTTTTAATTTTGATTTAAAATATTTAAAATATATTATATATGTTTATTTATATATGCATGATATATATATACATGTAAACATATATATTAATATATATATTTATATGTATATATTTATATGTATATATTTATATGTATATATATGTGTGTTATATATGTTTATATATATATTTATATATATATGTCTAATTTATTTTGGTTTGAAAATTATAAATTATTTTTAAAATATTTAAATATTATATAATTATATATATTTAAATGAATATTTTTATAATAGGTGCATGCAAGCACAAAGTAGATAATTTTATAATGATATGATATGAAGGAGGAAAATGATTTTTATTTAGATGTAATTGGGAAATTGAAAGAAGCAGATAGATTTAATTTCTTTATTGTCTGTAAGTAAAATTGTAATAAGCTAGTTTTTTGGGCAATGTGTTATTGTGTTTTCTTGAAATGGAAATTGGATTTAGGAAATCCTAATGGTAGTTTTATTTCCTGCCTGAATTTCTCATTAATTTTTGCGTATCTTAGAGGATGTATGTGTTAAGTGTAGTTTACTTTACATATTATTATTACACTTTTAAAAAAAAATTGTTACGCTTCCGTTGTATTTATGTCATCCTCTAACATTATGTGGAGGGGCATTACACATGGTATCAGAGCTTAGGTTCATACACGAGATATTATGGGTACATATGAGCCCATTATGTTGTCCTTGTGTATTTGTTAAGTGGAGTTGTTAAGTGATCACGATGTTCATGGCATTGGCATTTAGCATCATGTGCTCTATGAGAAAGATTAGAGTGAAAGAAAACTGATAAAAGGTTATGGATGGAAGTAATGTACTTATGGAATTATGTATGTAATCATACCCCCTATAAATATGAGGAAACAATGACTGTGCATTGGTTGAGTGTTGTGAATACCCTGTACTTCCTTTGTGTCTCCATGGGATGGTGATACTGGGTACCCATCCATGAGGAAAAAATTGTATTTTGGTGTGGGATTAACCATACCATTATGTGTGTTTGCATGTTTGTTACCTAATTGAGGGCCAACCCACGTGTGGTTGAAACTTAGATATTAGAGTGTAGAGAAGGGGGATTCTTGACTCACAAGTTCTCTTCATTTAGAGAGCCTTAGGGGGTGAACTACCTTAAACTACGTCAAAGGAAAGCAGTGAGAGTTCTAGAATCTGAAAGAGCAAGTCACAGAGATTCTCTAGACAAACTAACAAGCTCTCGGCCAAAGGATGTCAGTGCGGAATATAGACAATAGCGCAGCCCGCTAGCATCCCAAAGGTGCATTCACATATTGTACAAACCAGAGAGTGAGAATGTCTCAAAGAAATGGCAAGGTGAATACTCCTACTCTGATTGCTAAGAACTCCTATAAAGTGATAGAGTAAAAAAATGTAATAGAACTAGAATGGAGTGAAATAGATGGTAAAGAGAAGTACAAGAAGGGACATTAAATTATTATAACTGTGCAGACAATGAAACCTCCAACTCGTGAATATCTTCAATACCTGCACACGAGAGAGAGAGAGAGAGAGAGAGAGAGAGAGAGAGAGAGAGAGAGAGAGAGAGAGAGAGAGAGAGAGAGAGAGAGAGAGAGAGAGAGAGAGAGAGAGAGAGAGAGAGTTGTTGGGGCTGTATAGGGTTTTCCTTAGTCAAACCCCCATTTTGGTGTTCCCACCTCCATAGATAACCAAAATAGATAGAGAGAAAGGTATGAAATGAAGTAAAGTACACAAAATAACTATAAAACAATGTTATGCTACTCAACCAAATAATAGAGGAGAGGAATGAAAGCTTACCACATCCGCCCAAAGCGCTCAAGGCTGGTGGGGGAGAAAATGAGAGGAACTCAATCCTCTACTGTAATGGTGTTTTGTTCCACACTTGCTCTATTGAAGTGATGGAGTGTTGATGTTGTTGTTGTGAAGTGTAAAGTGATGCTTGAGAGTGAAGAGTTAGTGAAGAAGTTGCTTGGAGCTTGTGAGGAGATTGTAGAATGCTGAGGAGACTTCTCAGAGTTTGTGAAGGATGAGATAGAAAGGGTGGAGAGGTCCAAAGATGCCAAATGGAAGCCAAAATAGTGAATATGAAGGAGGAAGATGAAGAAATGGCCATATTCAGCTCGGTCGGCTGAAGAGGGTGTTATAAGTCAACTCCCAATGGGAATTGTAATGCCTCTATAGGCTCTAGATGTGGGAATCTATTAGGGATGTAAGCGCACTGCGTGGACGTTTGCGCGTCGTGTAGAAGTCCTCGACAGTTTCTCTTTTGTTGACACACAAAATAGATGCCAAGTGGAACGAAGGCAGCGGACTTAGGTGGAATTAAGAAAAAGGGGTGCAAATTCGCTCCTATACATTTTTCCCCCACTTTAGCGGGCATGAATATTGATGAGTGCTTCGGTAAAGTAGACCAGAGAAGTAGAGTTAGAAATGTATACCTAAACAGTTGAGGAAGCAGACCATGATCTGGTGAGCCCGAGACTACAAGGTCAAAAGAGAACTTCATAGTTCTGCAAAACTATGGAGCTGAAGAAAGAGCATAGACTCAGGATGAAGAAGATTCAAATATTTGATCCAATATATATAATTGAGAAGAGAAAGATAGAAAGAGAGAGCACAATTGAAATGAACAAAGCATGCGGTGAAAGAAAAAACCCGCTTTGGAGTAGAACTCGCACCACATAGTAAACAAGGTGTATTGTGAAAGCAAAACCCGCTTTGGAGTAGAAACCACACCACACATTAAACAAGGTGTATGGTGAAAGAAAACCCGCTTCGGAGTAGAACCCACACCACATAGTAAACAAGGCGTATGATGAGAGAAAAATCCACTTCAAAGTAGAACTTGCACCACACGGTAAACAAGGCGTATGGTGAAAGAAAAATCTGCTTCTAAGTAGAACCTACACCACACGATAGGAGTGATAAAAGAAAACCCCACTCAAGGAGGAGAACCCGTATCACAGAGTAAAAGAGCTCTACGGGTTATGGGTCCTGCAAAGCAAGCAAGCAGATAGTCATGCAAACCATCATCAAGTTGCAAGACTTTCAAAGGGCTCCCTCGGGAATCCTTCAAAATGAAGAGGAGTCCACTCAAGGGATGCACTATTTTAAAAGTAAAGTCTAGTCAGGCTGCCCCCAAGCTAGACAAAAATATGTGAAATAGGTCTAGTCAAGTTGCCCCCAAGCTAGATGCTAGGATACGTCTAGACGGTTTGGCCTCAAGATAGATGAAAAGATAGGAAGTAGGTCTAGATGGGCTTCCCTTGAGCTAGATGCAAAGATAGGTCTAGATGGGTTGCCCTTGAGCTAGACGCAAAGAATTCATTTGAGATAAAAAATTTCAAAGGGGGATCCCCCGAGAACCCTTCAAAATAAGAGAGTCCACTCAAGGGATGACACATTCAAAAGATAGAGAGAAGTGAGGGGGTCCTTAGAAGGGTGCACATCTCTAAAAAATTTATCATTGCCCCCAACACACAGGGAAGGAGAACTATGCAATATATTTAGAACATGCAGGATAGAGGTAAACCTCAATATCACTTGTCATTTGAAAGACGGGGTAGGTGCATCAGCAAGCACCTGAACAATGAAGTTGTTGTATTTTATCCTTCAAGGTCTTACATTCGCTAGTGGAATGGTTGGGCACTCGATGGTATGCACAAAAAAAAAAAACTCATGATTATACTTATGAGATTTCTTAGGTGTGGGAGGAAGAGTAATTAGAAGCTGCGACAAAATACACTCTTGCTCAGATAAAGGATGGGGAGTAGGAAGCAACCCTTTCTCTTGTGGATAAGAGCTTGACTACTCACAAGAAGAATATATGAAGATAGAAGACAAAGAAGGATGGACCAATCTGTGAGAACGAGGTTGAGTGGACATTGTGTCAACATTCAACCGTGATTTCTGCTCATATTTTTTATTCGAGAAACCAAGCCCCAAGTTAAACTTACGAGGCATGAATTCTATAGGGACCTAAATGACTTGTTCATTACACCCACAATCTTTATGCTCATAGCCATAATTAGAGATGAGCTTAAATTTGGGGCCATAACGTGTTTGCAAATCTTGAGAAGAAGGAGGATCCTCATAGAGAGAATTATTCCAGCAAGGGGAACATACTCTTCTATGGGATCATCATCATCTTTCTTGATAATACTGTCAACATTATCCTCCTTAGCAGAAGTGTAATTGTCTTCCTTAGAAGGAGGATCAACACTAAGAACATTATAGTTCATATTCAAATTATCTTGTGATATAGAAGGACAATCATCTTTGATGGCGGGTGTGAATGATTCTATCAAAGGGTCTAAGCGAATCAGGTCGACTTTATATTCCTGAATGAAGGAATCTAAAGAACCCTAATCATCACAAAGACATGCATTTTCTTGAGAAGAGGTATAAGGAGGAGAAGAATTAGTATTTCTCACTTCAAAAGGATCTTCCTCAAGGACATTCATCTCAAGAGTATCCTTTGTATTAGGAACTACTAGAGTAAACATCGACACATTGGAATAAACTGAAGGAATAAGAGTAGGCACAACTGAAGCTTGACCAATAGCTGCCATCTCACACAAGTTAATAGCATTAGGGTCAACCTTGATTGTGACTACCTTACTGTCAGCAATGAACTCAATAGATTTATGCAAGGTAGACGGGACTGGACCCATAGCATGAATCCATGGTCTACCAAGAAGAAGGTTATAAGGTAACTTCTCTAACATATCATATACAAGGGTAGGTAAAGTAACGGGTCCATGCTACAGAGGTAATACTATTGTACCTACAGCTTGTCACCCAACATTATCAAACCCATGAATATCAGCAGAAGAAGCATTAATAGAAGATGGATTAATATTAATCTTAGGTAATAGATCAATGCTACACACATTAAGCACCGAACCGACATCAATGAGAGTATGTCTAATACCAATATTAATATTAACAATAATCATTAGAGGATTTGCGTGCTTCTGTACTTATGGAGGCGGGAGTTCCTGAGGATAGAACATGATATTTGATGAATTTGCACAAATACGAGCTATCAACAAATTAGCATCTTCCATCCTAGCGGAAGAATGCAAGAGGATCTTTTCCAAGGCTTCTTCAAGTATACCTTGATAAACCAGAGTAGACTGAAGTAAGTCCCATAGTGAGATCCTAGGCAGAGTAACCTAGATTTTCTCAACAAGTTTGTAATCCCTAGGTGCTTTAGTCGCAGGTTCGGGTGCTTGAAGAAGGCTTAGTTGTTTATTCATTCTAGTATCATATGTATATGCCACTTCTCTATAAGAGGGAGCCATAGAAAGATCAGGAGAGTTACTATCAAATGGGACATCATCAATAGAACAAATCCTTTTAGGAGAAGGTCTTGTTGGAGTCACGTAAATAACCGGTCTCTTAGGTCTTTGAGGGGCAGAAGAGACATAGATTAAATTTACAGAATCACAACCAGTAGAATAATTATTTGAAGACATATTATCAACATCGATCAAAACATGATCAAATGTGGAAGGAGATTCATCATGCACTAATGCATCATCTCTAGAGGAAATTGCATTAGAATAGATAAAAAAATTCATCATTAAAAAATGAAACATCCCTAGAAGAGAGTGCATTGGAATGATTAGGAGATTCATCATTCACAAATGGATCACCTCTAGAAGAGAGTGCATTGGAATGAGTAGGAGGTAGAGTAACATTAAGAAAGGTATCAATAATTTCATCTTCTTGCAACAAGATAACCTCTGAAGCAAGAGGACTCTCATGAGAAGGATCAAAGATACAAAGTGACATGGGAAAAGCCAAGTCACTATCAAATGCATGAAAAGGAACATCATTAATATTTTGAATAAAATTGAATAATGTGCTAATAAATTAAGATATTAAATTCATTGTGATTTTTTCAGTATTTTCTATGTTCTAGTAATTTGTATTTTTGGAGGTCTTCAGAATAGAATTTGAGGTTGAAACTTACATTGGTCCATAAAATTCGACTGTCGAGTCAAAATTTATCACCCCGCCAAGTAGGAGTAAGTAATTTCCTAGTTTTCAAAAATGATGTTCTTGACGTCAGGTTCACTAGATTGTAGAGAAGGGGAATTCGCTACTCACGAGTTATCTTCAATCAGAGAACCTCAAGGGGTGAACTGCCCTAAACTACCTCAAAGGAAAGCAATGAGAGTTCTAGAATCCAAAAGAGCAAGTCACAGAGATTCTCTAAAAAAATTGACAAGGTCGCAGCCAACGGACATCGGCGCGGAATATGAATGACAACGCGACGTGCTAGCATCCTAGAGGCACGTTGGCGTCTCGTACGGACTAGAGAGTGAGACTGTCTCAGAAAATGGCAAGGTGAATACTCCTACTTTGATTGCTAAGAATTCCTAGAAAATGATAGAGTAACAAAATGTAAAAGAACTAGAATGAAGTGAAATAGATGGTAAAGAGAAGGAGAAGAAGGGAAAGGAAATTCTTACAACCATGTAGATGATGAAGCCTCCAGTTCATGAATGTCTTCAATACTCGCACATGAGAGAGAGAGAGAGAGAGAGAGAAATTTTTGGGGCTATATAGGGGTTTTCCTCAGTCAAACACCCATTTTGGTGTTCCCACCTCCACAAACAGCCAAGATAGATAGAGAGAAAGGTATGAAATGAAGTAAAGTATACAAAATCACTAAAAATAGTGTTATGCTACTCAACCAAATAATAGAGGAGAGGAGTGAAAGCTTTCCACCTTCACCCAAAGTGCTCAAGGCTAGTGGGGGAGAAAATGAGAGGAACTCAAGCCTCTGTTGTAATGGTGTTTTATTCCATACTTTCTCTATTGAAGTGATGGAGTATTGATGTTGTTGTTGTGAAGTGTAAAGTGTAAAGTGATGCTTCAGAGTGAAGAGATAGTGAAGAAGTTTCTTGGAGCTTGTGAAGAGATTATAGAATGCTAAGGAGACTTCTCAAAGTTTGTGAAGGATGAGATAGAAAGGATGGAGAGGTCCAAAGATGCCAAATGGAAGCCGAAATAGTTAATATGAAGGAGGAAGATGAAGAAACGACCATATTCGGGTTGGTCGGCCAAAGAGGGTGTTAGAAGTTGACTCCCAATGGGAATTTTAACACCTCTGTAGGCTCCAAAAGCGGGAATATGTCAGGGACATAAGCGCGTCGTGTAGATGTTTGCACGTCGCGTGGCCGTCCTCGATAGTTTCTCTTCCATTGACACACAAAACGAATGCCAAGTGGAATGAACGCAACAAGATTAGGTGGAATTAAGCCTTCGAGTTTGGTTTTCTAAAGTGGAGAAGGGTAAAAGGGGAATTTTCCAAAGGGGTTCAAATTTTCTCCTATGCAAAGAGTAACCAAAATTTAGTTTCATAGATTCTTTTCTTTTTGTTCTCTATCCCCTCAATGCGTGAAGGGGTAGTAGCAGCCACAAAGTTCCTTGGGTGGAGTGTGCAATGTATGCATATTGCAGTGTAGAGTGGTCTCAGCTCAACTGATTCTGAGGAAATGTTCTCACTAATTTCCCTTATGATTTTTCAACAAACTTCATCCATATGTGCTAGCCCAATCCTCATAGATTTGAGTACAACAACTTTGGTTTGTTGTTATATTCCTAGCTGTCCGTAGAGATGTTGAGTTAGCACTAGCAAGTCAACCTCATCTATATGAGAGATGAAGCTCGAGTAGCCCCATATTGATATAATAATATATGTATTATATATTTATTGTATCTGCACGTGTTCCGACATGATGCAATATATACGATGCCACACCCCATTGATGTTTCGATATAATGTTGGTGATGATGTCGTGTTGCTTATGGTAGTGAGCTAGGCTAAAGGACACAATATCACATGCATAGAAATGTGAAGGTGCACTATGAGATTATGTTATGATAGCCTACTTGTGTGATGAGTGTAATGGGGCCTCACACACTTGTAGAGGGATACTCATGTTTTCTTTCAACAATGCTGGGTATGTCCTAGCCATGTATACCTCTAGCTATGGCTAGTACCTACATGTTTCTTCCTCATGAGGTATCACTATCTGGGGTGTGTTCCACATGTGCCTACTTCCACGGAGCCACAAACACACTACCATGTGACATACAATTAGTGTGTGCCTTCCCCAATTGGTGTATTACCATGGTGTGTGATGACGTGACGTAGAGTGTAGCAAAGGAGTACACTCTGAGTCATGTGGATGGTGTGCTAACTCTACACCACATGAAGGCTACTATTATAGCCCGACATTGTTCCCTCCTTCCTCATTTTTTGGCTAGTATCTAGTCATACAATGTTGTACAATGCAATTTTAAAGATTGCAAACTTTCTTTATGGTTATTGATGATTTTCTATTGATTGTGAAGGCCAACACCTTGTTGTATTTGATTTTGATGGTTTAGCCACACCTTCTGATCTTATTTTATTGTAACCTTCATGGTTATATTTGATTTAGTGTTGAAATTATGCACATTTATAGCTTTATTGTTGAAATTACATTTTTATTTTCTCTTCTTTATGACCTTGGTGGCTAAACTAGTTTATCCTTATTGTTTTCGATGTTGAAAATGTGTCATATTGTGAATCCTCTCCAAGGATGTATGAGGCGGACTTGGTGAGTGTATACGAGGAAGAAAACACATGGAACCTTGAGGATGGGGGTATGTGAGGTTGTTACATAGCTAGGACCCACTATCCACCTCTGTGTGATGACTATCTCTTGGAGGCTAATCACCTTATACAACAAGAGACATTTCATTGTGGTCGTGTTTGGATGGTCTCACCATGTGTGTGCCCTAACACCATCAAGCCACTAAGTGTGAGGTATGGAATATGTGAGATGGATATTGACTCTTGGCTCATGGATTAGGTATCATGGATTAGTATACTGCTTTCCAGTGTCCAGATGGACCCATGTGTGGCCTTGTGGTGTGATTTTTGGTGATGTGCATTGGTGTGTATGCAAAGAATGTATGTTAAATCATCAATATGGTGCTTGATTTTTGAGTTTCTTTATTTTCATTTTTGTTACCCTCGCCTTATTGTTTTTGACTCTTTTCTTGGGTGTTGTGTGTAGGATGCCTAGGGGAGGTGGTCGTGGAGTTAATCGTTTGAACACTTCCTTTCTAAGTCCCCAAGATAATGATCGTGAGGAGCACCTGGGTCCTCAGTTATGTTCTAAGTCCCCACGAGATAGGAGGGTGGTCGACAAGTGTTTAGGGAAAGAGAAATATTCCCTCAGAGAAGAAATGTTTCAACTTTACAGGGACTTATGATGGACCTTTTGAGGGAACGTTCTTTGCTCATCAATCATTCTAGTAGATTTTTGGAGTTTGAGAATTGGATGATTGTTGTTGAGTTTGGTAGGGTGTCCCTAGCAGGCTTCAGGTTAGGGAGTGATCGTCTTTCATCTAGAAGGATCCAAAGTTGGTTGTAAGCCCAACTCCATCATCTTGGCCAATCAGCTCAGAGCACACAGGCTGTAATGGGTAGAGGTATAGGTTGTTTCACTAGCAATCGACAGGGCCACATAGCTAGAAAATTTCCTCAAAGGAAGACACCTAAATTCAGTCAAAGGTCGACGGCCACGGAGCCAGCAAGGAATGACACAAGAAGGTCCCATAGGATGAGTGCAGTGGTTGATCATCGTCGAGTAGAGTATCAGGGCACATATGTGGAGATTACTAGTAGTGGTTAGGAATCTGATTCGGGAGTCCGTAGAAATCCTATGGTATAGGAGATTGATGAAGTTCCTATAGTGTTGTTTTCTCAGCATTAATACTTGTTATGATAAGTTATGTGATTTGAGACTTTGTTGGAAGTTGCTTCACCATATTAGTTTGTATGGATTGATAGTTTATTTTTCTTGGATGACTATGACACTAGTTACTATTATTTTTATGTTGATTTATGGAGTTATTTGTGTTTGGAACAATTTTTTTATGTTTTATCATATGGATTTTGTATTACGCTTGTTTGTAGGCTTCCAGGAGTAAGCCTAGTCCTAGCGGCAAAGGATGTAGCACCCCTATGATTTGCTTATGTTTTCAAAAAATGATTTTATTTTGATAGAATATGATACTATTTTTTTGTTATTTGATCACTCACATTGGAGCAATGATGGTTTTTATATTGATATGTGAGGGAACACTATATTGATAATTATTCATTATCACATGCTTTATGTTTAGCATAGTTGTCTATTTGAGTTGATATTGATATATGCTTATCTATAGTTAATTGATGTTTTAGTTTCATCATTTTTCATGCGACACTGTATTGGGGCTAAGTGCACCAATCTGTGACACAATTTTGGCTCTTAAGATGCGACTTTTTTTTTCTGAAATCAGCAAAATCTGATTTGCACGAGAAAAAGAAGATAGTTACGCTCAAAATTTCAAGATGTAGCAAGAAAAAAAGTTGAAGTGCTCTGAGTCTAGTTTGTAAGCTACTATTTGTCTTTTGAAATTAATGAAGATTAAGGGTCTCAAAAATTGGGGGAACAAGTCTTGTTTTATCAAAAAAAAAATAGCATAGCGCCTAA
Source organism: Sequoiadendron giganteum (assembly GCA_007115665.2). Lineage (NCBI taxonomy): Eukaryota > Viridiplantae > Streptophyta > Pinopsida > Cupressales > Cupressaceae > Sequoiadendron > Sequoiadendron giganteum. The sequence goes on from CM021108.1 coordinate 268,551,194, forward strand.
GGGCTCCCCCCTTTTTGATTAACTTTTTTTTAGAATTTCAAAAATCCCAAGGGTGAGAAATTATCTAGCACCAAGTTGTTTATCCTCATTATTTTGGATAATTTTTTAATGAATATATAATTTTTTATGAATTTTCAAAGTGGACACATCCTGAAAAGCTAAAAAGTGAGCATGCTCCCCCCTAAATTTTTTGAAAACTAATCGAAAATTGATTTTTTTCATCATGTGTAGCACTCGTCAAAAATAGAGGCATTTAAAAAAGAATTCATGGATCAAAACCTTAACTAAATCAAAATTAAAAAAGAATTATATATTTAGATAGATAAGAGAGAGGTTAACACTATCACAAATTTTATATATAGTTGTATTAAATTACGTGCAAATGAGATAGGGAGCACGAACGAAAATATGAAGAAAATTTGGCATATCATGTCAATTAACACGTCCAAAGCAAGTCATTTGGCGATCGCCAAATTACCTGCTTTGCAGAAAACCTAAATTTCCCCATTTCTCACTCTCCAACCCCCTTTCTCACTCTCCTTCTCTCTCTCCTTGTTTGGTCTTTTTGTCTCTCTCACTCCATCTCCCTCTCTTAGGTCATTATATTTCTCTCTTTGTCTCTCTCTCTCTCAAGTCTCTCCCTCCTACCTCCTCTCCCTCTCTTAGGTTTGTCACTGACTCCCTCTATCTCTCTCCCATTCCCTCTCACTCACTCACTCTATCTCTCTCCCTCTATCTCACTCTCTCTCAGGTATCTCCATCCCCCAATCTCTCTCTCACCCACACTCCCTCTCTCTCACTCCCTGTATCTCTCTCCCACTCTCTCCCACTTTGTCTGTCTCCCTCTCACTTAGGTCTCTCCCTCCCACCCCCTCTCCCTCTCTCTCTCTCAAGTATTTGTGTCCTACCCCCTCTCCCTCTCTCTCTTTGTCAAGTCTCCCCCTCCTACCCCTTCTCCCTCTCTCTCTTTGTCAAGTCTCCCCCTCCTACCCCCTCTCCCTCTAACATTCACTCCCTTTATCTATCTTCCACTCCCTCCCTATATCACTCCCTCTATCTCTCTCCCTCT
>CM021108.1:268553405-268621083 GCA_007115665.2 Sequoiadendron giganteum
GGTTAAGGGTTGAGGGATTAAGAGCTTATAGGGGTTTAAGGGTAAAGGGTAGAGGGGTTGAGGGATTAAGAGGGTATAGGGGTTGAGGGATTATGGTTTAAGGGTTTAGGTTTAAGGGTTGAGAGATTAAGAGCGTAATGGATTAGGGTTTAAGGGTAGAGGGTAGATGGGTTTGGGATTAGTGTTTAATGGTTGCGAGTTGAGGATTGAGGGATTAAGAGAGTATAGGGGTTGGGGGATTAGGGTTTAAGGGTTGAGGGTTGAGGGATTAAGAGGGTATAGGGGTTGAGGGTTGAGGGATTAAGAGGGTATAGGGACTGATGGATTAGGGTTTAAGGGTTGAGGGTTAAGGGTTGAGGTTAGGATTAAGAGGTATAGGGTGATGGATTAGGGTTTTAAGGGTTGAGGTTTAAGGAGTTGAGGTTGAGGGATGAAGAGGGTATAGGGGTTGAGGGATTAGGGTTTAAGGGTTGAGGGTTGAGGGTTGAGGGTTGAGGTTTGAGGGATTAAGAGGGTATAGGGGTTGAGGGATTAGATTTTAAGGTTTAAGGGTTGACAGTTGAGGGATTAAGAGGGTATAGGGGTTGACATATTAGGGTTTAAGGGTTGTGGGTTAAGGGATTAGGGTTTAAGGGTTGAGGGTTGAGGGTTGAGGGATTAGAGTTTAAGGGTTGAGTGATTAAGAGGGTATAGGGGTTGAGGTATTAAGGTTTAAGGGTTGAGAGATTAAGAGTGAATAGAGGTTGAGGGATTAGGTTTTAACGATTGAGGGTTGAGGGATTAAGAGGGTATAGGGTTTGAGGGATTAAGGTTTAAGGTTTGAGGGATTAAGAGTGTATAGGAGTTGAGGGATTAGGGTTTAAGGTTTGAGGGATTAAGAGGGTATAGGGGTTGAGGGTTGAGGGATTAGGTTTTGAGGGTTGAGGGTTGAGGGTTGAGGGTTGAGGGTTGAGGCTGAAGGGATTAAGAGGGTATAGAGGTTGAGGGTTGAGAGTTGAAGGATTAATAGGGTATAGGGGTTTAGGGATTAGGGTTTAAGGGTTGAGTGTTGAGGTATTAAGAGGGTATAGGGGTTGAGGGATTAGGGTTTAAGGGTTGAGGGTTAAGGGTTGATGGATTAGGGTTTAAAGTTTGAGGGTTGAGGGTTGAGGGATTAAGAGGGTATAGGCATTTAGGGTTCAGGGTTTAAGGTTTGAGGGTTAATGGCTGAGGGATTAAGAGCATTAAGGGGTTGAGGGATTTGGGTTCAAGGGTTGAGGGTATAAGGGTTGAAGGATTAGGGTTTAAAGGTTGAGGGTTGAGGGATTAGGGTTTAAGGGTTGAGGGATTAAGAGGGTATAGGGGTTGAGGGATTAGGGTTTAAGGGTTGAGGGTTGAGGGATTAAGAGGGTATAGGGGTTGAGGGATTATGGTTTAAGGGTTGAGGTTTGAGGGTTTTGGTATTAAGAGGGTATAAGGGTTGAGGGATTAGGGTTTAAGGAGTGAGGGTTGATGGATTAAGAGGGTATAGGAGTTGAGGGATTAGGGTTTAAGGGTTGAGGGTTGAGGGTTGAGGGTTGAGGGCATTGGGTTTAAGGGTAGAGGGTAGATAGTTTAAGGGTTTAGGGTTAACCTGGTTAAGGGTTGAGGGTTGAGGGTTTTAGGGTTTTAGGGTTTAAGGGTAAACGGTAGAGGGTAGAGGGTTTAGGGTTTAAGGTTTATGGATTAAGGGTTAAGGGTAGAGGGTTTAGGGTTTAGGGATTATGATTTGTGGTTTAAGTGTAGATGGTACAGAGTTGAGAGAGAGAGGGAGGGGTAGAGGGTAGAGGGTAGAGGGTTTAGAGTAAAGGGTAGAGGGTTTAGGGGTTTAGGGTTTATAGTTTAAGGGTAGAGGGTTTAAGGGTTTATGGTTTAACTTGGTTAAGGGTAGAGGGTAGAGGGTAGAGGGTTGAGGGTTGAGGGTTTAGGGTTTAGGGTTTACGGATTAAGGGTTTAGGGTTTAGTGTTTACAGATTATGATTTATGGTTTAACGGTAGATGGTGTAGGGTTGAGAGAGAGAGGGGCGTGTTTAGGGTAGAGGGTAGATGGGTTGAGAAGGAGATAAGAGGAGGGAGGGACAAAGATAGATGAGGTTTGATGATCCAATGTTTAGGTTATAGGGTTGATAATTGAGGGCATAAGGTTGAGGGTAGACGGTTTAAGGGTTTAGGTTTTAGCCCATATAGGATTTACAATTTAAAGGTAGAGGGTTTAAGGGTTTAGGTTTTAACCTGGTTAAGGGTAAAGGGTTGAGGATAGAGGGTAGAGGGTTTAAGGATTAAGCGATAAGGGTAGAGAGTTTAGGGTTTAGGGATTATGATTTATGATTTAAGGTAGATAGTGTAGGGTTGAGAGAGAGAGGGGGGTTGAGGGTAGAGGGTAGAGGGTAGAGGGTTAAGGGTTTAGTGGTTTAGGGTTAAGGGTTTAAGGGTTTAAGGGTTAATGGTATAGGGTTTATGGTTTAATTCCCACTCCCTCTCTCTCCCACTCCCTCTCTTAGGTCTTCCCCCCACCATAACTAAATAAATCTCTCCCTCTCAAGTCTCTCTCTTTCAGGTCTCACTCCCTCCCATGCTACCTAGACTAATCTGTGTCACTCCAATGCCCTCTCTCACAGTTCCTCTCTATCATGCCTCACTTACCTCCCACCCTACCTATACAAATATATTTCACTCCAAACCCCCCTCTCTCTCTCTCTCTCCCCCTTTAGTCTTTTTGTATCTCTTGGGTCTCATCCCTCCCAAACCCTCTCTTGTTGTCAAGTGTTTTTCCCCACTATAACTAGATAACTCTCTATCCCTCTCAAGTATCTATCACTCTCAGGTCTCAGTCGCTACCACACTACCTAGAGAAAAATCTCTCACTCCTATCACCTCTCTCTCTCTCTCTCTATATCGAGTGTCACTCCCTTTCAAAACAACACATTTGGCACTATCCAAATTTGGCGAGCGCCAAATGTGTTTTTACCTTGAAATGGTAAAATATAGGTTGACCCCATGATTCAGGCCCACATGCTTCTGTATTTGTCTGGATCAGCGCTTTATCCAATTCAGAAATGCCTTTTTTTATCCAATTGACTTCATGTTGTACCAATCTATGCTTGATACATCACCTTTCTACCACCAATCTGCATGGGAGACAACGTAAAAGAAGACATTTTGGAGTTTCTATGCCATTTTACATTATCTGAGGTAATATATTCATTTTGGTAATATCGAAATGTTTATATTTAGTATATTTGTTTGTTTTTGACAATATAAACTAAATTTCTTTAACGATTTTATTAATCATAACAATTGGACATAGAATTCAACATTCAATTAGATGGGATTTGCATAAAAACATTTAATTTTTATGAGTTTGAAGAACAAAAAAATGAAAAACATGACATATACTTAACACAAATTTACTTATGAATTCTATTTGCATTGGTTATAGTAGTCCATTTCCAACATGGCTAGTGAAATTCACTCTATTTCATTTTATTTTCAACTAATTTGGAGAACTTTTATTTTCAAATAATTTGGAAAACCTAATATATTTCATCAATGTTAATGCAAGTTTCCATTAATTTTTTTGTTCCGTAAAAAATTCACCTTCATCACATGTGCTTAGATAAATTCAAGTGAGTTGACATAGTTGTTAATGCAAGTTTCCATTCATTCATACCATTTACCTTTCTAGTAAATTAAAAAATGGAAATTTTTATGCAATTGAGAATGCTTATTGTCTTTCTAAGTTACCTTATTGCCAAAGAAATAGTGAATAATTATAAGATATAGCATCACAAACCCTTCTTTGAATTCATATTCTTTATGACTTCGTTGACAATAAAAAATTTGGTTTTGAGAACAATAAACACAAGATTCTCTAGTTTTCATTTAGGTGGCAACAACTTATACCTTAGGTTTTCGATGTAGAGCAGGGAGACAAAACCTTCAAAAATCACAATTAGATCAGTTTCAAACAATCTTCAATCTCAAAAACCTCAATTCAATGCTCAACTGACCAATTCACATTCACTTCCTTGTAGCATTCACAAAAAATAAAATTGTTCATATCTTATCATATCTTAGTCTCTGGAACCCTCTCTATTGCATATAAACACTAAACCCTTTCTTTAGTCCTTTCTATTCTTGAGACAAGGAGGGCTTATTCAAAATCAACGTTCCAAGCCTCTGGTGCAGGAGCACCTTGTAAGCTTAATTTTGTCAAAAAGGTCATCTTTAGTGAGCATGGTCAAATGCTAGGATTTTAGTTAATTTTGAGTATTTTTTCTTAAATAAGGTCAATTAGACCATTTTATAATCTATTTGGAGCTAAGGGAGTTCAGTTGTGTCATAGCTTGCAATTTGGCAAAATGTGGTCAGAAAAGTTGTGAAAAGATGCAAAATTTGTAGAGTTAGGTGCATGCAAGGTTAGGTAAGTAGAATGCTAGTTATAGGAATTTTTTTATGTTGTTATAATTCCATTAATCTAAGGAGAACCTCGAGGAAGAGTTGAGTGTATGAAAAAAAATGAAAAAGATCAAGAATTATTCCTTGTTTTTAGTGTAAAATTCTAACTTTTGACTGGTAAATCTGTGTTTTAGACCACTGTACGGCCCTGTACAAGTGGTTCATGGTCTAAAATCTATGGGAAATGTTAAATGAATGTATTACCTTTCATTTTTAGTTTTTTTGATTGAATTTCATGGAGGTTTGTGAGTTTTATGATCATTTTGGGGCTAATGGGTATGAAACCCTGTTTTGGGGTTTTGAACAATAAAGAATGCATGTATGAACTTTTCCTTTAGTGGATAACTCTAGAAATTAGTGAAATGAAACCCTAATTTGTGAGTTGATTTCATGTGTTTCTTGACCAAAAATCGAGGTTTCAAGTAAGGGTTTGCTGAAATAACAGTGCTAAAGGTTGGGAGTAAGTTTTTAGAGCAAGTGTAGGATATTTTTAAAGTGTTCCAAGTATTTGTTGGGTGTGGTGTGTTGAGGAATTTTGGGTTTCAATAAACCCCTAGGGGAAACCTACTTTGAAATAGCTTAGAGTGAGGGTTTGAAGGTTGGTACCCTATTGAATGTTCTAGTCCCAAAAATAGGTGGAATCTAAGGTTTGACAACCTAAAAAAATATTTTCCATGCAAAACAAGAGCTTTGAAGGTGTTTAAAGGATTGTCTCTTTGTAAGAGTGGTCTTATTGGCCTAGTTGCTTGAGTGGAACATGGCTAGTTTGAGGTATTTTCTCCAAAATAGTTTATAGTAGTTTTGAGATATGTTTTAGGGGATGGAAAAGGGTATCTGAAAATGTTGTTATAGTCTTCATAAGTTACCTAGTTCATTAGATATGAGTAACTGTCCTATGAGGAAGGATTGCTAGTTTGTAAGTGGTTAAGTAGTAAGTGATACAAAATTGCTGCAGGGGAACCTACACCTTGTATTTAAATAAAATGGATTCTTGGATGGTCTAATAGACTAGGTTGAATTTTCTTGATTAATAAGCAATGAGGAAGTTGCAAAATATATTGAATTGTAAAAGTTGTCAATCAATGTCAATGATGAAAAATGAGGTCTAGGTGGATAGAGTATGGAATATGTTTGATTTTCATTTTTTATTTCTTTAATAAGGTCAATCAAGACCATTTAAGGTGTATTAGATTGAGTTTTAAGTCTTGGTGGTCAAATGTGCAAAACAATACATTCTTGCTACAAAATTGTCAATATCTAAATTTGTAGCCTTTTGAAGGAAAATCCTTGAATTTGGATGTAAATTTGAAAGAATGAGGTCTAAAAGGTTGTAATAGGGTTAATTAAATGTGTTAGAGTGATTTAGGAGTCCTTAGGTGTCAAACTTAAAAAGTTACAAAACTAATGTAATGTTGTCATGTGTAAAAGGTCTAAAATGAAACTTAATGAAGATTAGAAGGTCTTAATGATTAAAAATCAGTTATGGGTGTTGAAGTGAGTTGGAATGAAATAAAAATATTTATAATAACCTTCAATTCCTCAAAGGATATATATTTTTTTAATTTGTAACCCGTTTTTTATCAAGAAGAACGTTATTTTCTAGAAATTTACTGGTTTCTCCCATTTTTCTTGTTGTTATATGGCTTGTACGGAATCTAACATGATCTAAAACTGGTTGGATGTTTTATATTAATAAATTATCTTTCATTTTCACCTATTTAGAGGTTCTTACTCTTTGTATAGCAAAATTTATCTTGTTTTTACTATTGCTACCTACTTTCACAGTGTTCTTGGATTGAAGGGTTTCATGATGTAATTCGACCCATTCCACTTATTGTGCCTATGGTAACTTGTCGAATGGCTCCTCTAACTTTTAAAATACATTCCTAACCTATTTATAATGTTGTGGGGTCAAGGGTGGGTGTTTGGGGTGATGTTCTAGGATTGTAGCAGGGTATTTTCATGATGAAAATGAGGGCTTCAAGTGGTGTTTTGAAAAAATGCAGGAAGGACTATCCATGTAATGTATTATTAACCATGTGAAATTTTTGGTAAGTGTGTTTGGTGCTTTTTATGGGTTTGGCAGGTCTGGGAGATAGGAGTTTCATTAAAACCCCAAGTATTTTGCTTGAAATTGAGGGTTTGGTGTATTAGGGGTCTAGAGGTCTTGGATCTAGAAACAAATTAGGAAATTGGAGGTTTTGACACATAACATGCTATTTTTTTAGCATTTTGAGTGAACATCTAGTGTTTAAAAGGTACTCTCTTTTTAAATTAGGCCAATTGAATAGCCTTTTCCAAGGTGGTTCTATTGGAAGTTAATTTTGGTCCAAAGGAGTTGATGTTGGGGTTTACCTATGTTTTATAAATTGCAAATGGCTATCTTAATCATCCCTAATTTTTTCAAGTGTTATGGAAAATCTTGGTGAAAAGGCCCTTGAACCGGGTTAAATATGCTACAAGGGAAAGCTTAGTAGAAGTTGAGAATTTCAGTTGAACATCTGGTTTTGCTTTGGAATCTGATTGATTCTCATTGATTTGGTGTATTGAATGGTTTCCACCCCTCTCTACATCAAAAGTGGTGTTTCTTGGTAATTTAAGTGATCAAGTTGTGTTTGTTTTATTATTTTAATCTTGTTAGATGCCTTAATAGGCTCATGCAAAGCCCTTATACTTTACTGTGGATTGGAGTCCTTAGAAGCCTATTTCCTTTGATGAAACTTTGAAAGAGTGTGTGTAAGTCTATTAAGATCCTTCCTCTAAATCTTTGAACAAGTTCATTATGGATCCCTACATGTACTACATCAGCCTTTAGCTACTTTACCAACTCTTCAAACACAATCAAAATCCCTACTCTAATATCTAACCCTATAGACATCTAACTCCATCATATGAAAAAATTTGTCTAGCATAGACATGTTTGATAATTCCAAATAGCTCATTGCCTTCTTTCATAAAATGCTTTGGTGTGTTTCATATTTAATGCAATTTAATCAACGGTATCAATATTTTCATAAAATGCATTACTTACTTGTGTTCTATGTGTGTTTGTGGTTCTAGGTGTGTTTGTGAACATGTAGCATTGAACGTCATGCCGAGGAAATGACTGAAGCCTCTAACATCGGAAGAACGTGCAATTAAAAATGCAAGGAGAAGAGACTACAAAAATGTAGCTCATGAAGCAAAGGAATTGCAGCCCATACAACCAAAAATTCCCATGCAATCTAAGAGAGATGTCAAATTAGAAAATCCAAGGGAACAAATGAGGAAATTGCATGGAAGGATAGGAATGGATGACAAAATTGAGGGCACACCATCAACCATAGGTGAAGCTCAATGCACATATCCAATTGAAGACACATCGGCAACAACATGAGGTTTTCCAAGTACATCGAGAATCAAATCTCCAATTGAAGACACACCATTAACAACATTGCATTTTGAAATTACATCAGCAAACACATCTCTATTTGAAGGCACTCCACAAATGACACATCAAGTTTGAGGTACAAAATCATTTACATGTCAATCTCAAGGTATGCCATCAATCGCACCTCTGATTGAAGGTATGTGATCTATCCCCATTGTTGTTAACCTTCCCAATGTTGACACAAATTTACATTTGAGAACTCCTCCTAGAGTTTTACATAGAAAACCTACATTTTTTATTGATATTAATTCCAATGGTTTGAAATGGATGCCTAATAAGATTCCAAAATGTACATGTCAAAGATATGCACAAAGGATATGGAGTTTATTTTTTGCGAAGCTAAGTGAGGGTGGAAGGTGCCAACTATTTGTTGAAATGATGAGGCAACTCAAATTTAGGCCCACCATGAAGGCTCTTGGGCTAAGAGTTTCAAATGACTCAAGTGAAAATTTCATTGTAAAGAACTTGATGATTGCATATGAGAGTGCGGGTTCTACCTCATGCATGAAGGATAGTTGTGCCACACGACATGTGATGACAACACTGTTAAGCAGTCAAACAAGGTACAAGGTGAACCTTACAAAGGCAAGTAAGTCTTTGAAAATAATTAGATCATCTCTAATGAGAGCCAAAGGAAGGCATCAAAGAGTGGAGGATCCAATTAGCAATGAGTTATGGGAATTCTCAGGTAGAGTGCCACGGAAAGATACAAGAATTGCTCAAGGCTTGAGATATTTAATAGTGAATTATTGGAAGGATAACACAAGGAACTTTCCTAATTAAAGAGATTTTGTAAGAAGGATAATTGGTAGTAAAATCCATGAGCCACATCCAATGCATTATTTGGATACCACTCAAACCCAATTTTTTGCTGATTTTGTACAGAAGTTTCCTGAAATTAAAATATTTCAAAGGTATTTTGAAATGCTAAAGCCTTTTTATGTCAAAAAAATCATGCACGCACTACTTGTTGTTGTAGGTTTCATATTAATTTTTCTAACCATTATTATTTTTATCGATGTATATGTGTATATATGCATACTAACAATGTTTTGTAGGAATGTAACATAATGTCTCCACCTAAATCATCAACAAAATTTTTGTCTTCCATTTTATGTGAAAGAGAGGATGGTCAATTCTTTTACAAGAAGTCATGTTTGGATGGGACATGTGATCATTTTGGTGGCATGCAACATTTTCCAATTTTCCAACACATGGCTAGTACACACACAACTGGAGACAAAATTGTGGAATTTGGAAAATATAAGATAGTAGCATACAATCTAAAAGATGGGAAAGAAGCAAAGAAGTGTGAATTGGTCAATGATAAGATTTTGGTGTATCAGTTTAAGGGAATTTTTCATGATGAGATGTTCTATAAGTATGCAAGGCATACACATAGAGCACAATGGTTGGACTCATAGTTCAAGTTATGCAAGGACATATTTCCACTTCATCATATCATTTTAGTTGTCGACTTCATTGAGAACTACAGACTGCAACCATAGAACGAGGTGCAATCATAGTACTACAAGTCCCTGCAAGTTTCTATATTTGTGCACATAGAATTCATTCATGCAAATGATAGTACAAAGGAAAATAGGAAAGTATTGAGGGATTATCACTTTTACATCAATGATGATCGCACACATTCTATAGATTTTATGCAAGGTTGCTTTCATATGTTCTATGTTGATCTGGCTATCAGGGGTATATCATTTAGTCAGCATATCATATGGTCAGATAATTGTGCATAACAATTCAAGAACACTAGAATGTTTTATTGGTTGAGCAGGATGCATAGGATCAGTGGTGTTCAACATATGTGGAACTTCTCAGAGGTCGAGCATGGAAAGGGGGAGAATGATGGAGCAGGTGCATGTATCAAAAGAGACCTAGCACAAGAAGAGTTAAAGTACACAGATAGTGTAAAGTTGATAAATGAAAGATCGATTGTCCAGTGGTGCAATGGGTCCAGACAGTGAAGGTAATTATCTAGTTCATAGATTTTTTCATTTAGTAGATGATACTAACATTGCAAAATATGAGGATTGTTGAACACTAACAAGATTGAGTGAGCTACACTCTTTCAGAAGCTCCAATGCAGGTACATGGACTATCCATACATGAAAGATTTCATGCTTTTGTTTTGCGTGTACACTCCAAGCATGGAATGATTGTGAGTCAACATAGTGGGTCAATGAATGGTCTGTAAGAAGTCTAACCCCACTTGACACTTATTAGCTCCCGACGGCTCTACAAATCATGGAGATGTAATCATCCATTGACTTTGATCATGTATCGGACCTACTCGAACCAGGTAATATATCTTACTTACAAGTTTAATTATGATGCTCAGTAAATAAATCTAACAATATGAACATATCAATGTAGGGCATGTTTATGCGATGATTGCAGATGAAGACAATGAAGAGGGTACAAATTACTACTTGTGTCGAATCAAGGTCAAAAAGAAGTTGGAGGCCTCGGTTATAGACATAGAAAACATATAATATCCTATAGTTCAGTGGTTGTTATTGGAACATGGCTTTGAAGGTAATCCAGTTAAGAATTTTGCAGTTTGGTTTTTTGAGGACTTTGACATGCATCGAAAGATTCTTCACTACTTGAAACTTGTTTTCGCCACCAACATTCATTTGATCAAATATAAGGGCAGACCTATGAACAAGAACTTGTGGAAAGTGCACGAGTCTAACCATGAGACAATACTTGACACAATAAAGAGTAGAGCAGACCCAAATGGTTCCCTGGATTAATTTGTAAGTATGCACATTGAATTTGTAAAGTCATTTTATTGATCAGTTTTTTCTTTCAAGCGTGTAAGTTTGATTGTATAAGGGTTAGCAAAATTGAATTAATGTAGATATGCAAAATGATGGTTATATGTTGCTCTCTATTGAGCACCTTTAAGTTCGTATTCTAATCAATAACAGGGAGGTTAACCAATTAAAAACACAATTTCATCCAACTCAAACCAACATTTTTCCCTAACAACTCTTTTTCATCAACTCTTCACTATTTCAACCTAGTTTCCTTGTACATGTCCAAACACCAAAACTAGGGCATAAATATCAACCCTCTTAACAAACACAAAAAATATTTAAGGTTTTAGATACCCATTACACTCATTCCAAACATATCTCAAATGGGCATATTACTCTTTTGGACCAACACCTTTCAAACAAGCTTTTTCACCATTTTAGACCCCCAAATAGGTCACTTTTCCCAAGGACCTATACCTTAAAAATTACTTTTCACCCAAATTGTGATTGGGAAACACTCACCAATGAACAAAACCCCAAATTCCACAATTAATTTATAGAGACACATTTCCCAAACCACCCTACCATGATACCCTCATTTCTTGCTCTTTACATGGGGGTTTATTGAAACAAATCTTCCAAGAATTTTCTAACCCATCCAATACCTCCAACACTTCATAAAAGACCTACACAAACTCAAAATAACAAAATATCTTTTCTGCCCCCAAGTTTCCTATCATTTTCCCACTCAAACCACTCAATTTCACCCAAATTAGGTCACTTTTTCAAGGGGACTCTACTTTAAGCTTTCCCTTTCATCAAAATTCAATTGGTAATCCCTATAAATGTGTTAAAACCAAAGAATCCACCATTTACCCTCAAAAATTCATTCACCCAAGCACCGGATCACAAAACCCTCCTTTTAAGCCAAATAGTGTAGGGCTTATTGAAAACCACACATCCAGCCCTCACCAAAACTTGTTAATACCTCAAACAGGTTTAAATACCTTTTTCCAAACTTAATTCATCAAGAAATAATGTTGCACAACATTTTTACACACTTTACTATCTCAAAACCTCACTATTTCACTTCAAAAACACAATTTTTTACTCTAGGGCTTCATGCCCAACAAAACACTCGACCTCCCCTACACAAATTCGACATTCCCACACTAGTTTATTGATGTTGTAGAACCATTACTCAAGTCACAATGGCCAAAATGAGAGGAATTGGTCAATTTACAATATTAAATGACTTTCAAACCTTATTTGACAATATCTTGACTCATTCATCCTAACTAGACTCAACTTAGAAAATGGAAGACAATGTGCTTTGCACCATATTCCCTATAAGTGTTTGATGTCATATGCATTTATGACTGTCATTGATCCTTTTCTTATTGTGATTGTAGGTAATACTAAATTTTGTCAAAGTTTAAGAAAATAACATCGATTGGTGGTGCAAGTGTTCAGTGGTATGAGAAATATCGGTTGTTGGTGCATTTTCTGGTTGTCAATCTTTTCTTTCTTTTCCATCTCATAGATTTATCAGATTTTTATATGCTACATGTTTTATGTTAATTACGTTAGTGATATATTTGAAATTTATACATAGGATAATTGAGAGATGAGAAATTAGTGAAGGGCCACATCACCATTATAGGACCTTCAATCGACTTCCTTATCTAGCATGCATAAAGGTGATAGTAGGTCTCATCAAGTGTATGACTAGCATTATTTAGTTATTTCTCTTTTAATGATTTTTATGTGAGTCCATGTCTAATATTGATAGGATTTTGCAGGTTTTTTTGTAGACGAAATTCCTACGAGAGTACACAACCATAGAGAGGCTACTGCCCATGTGTTTCGTAGGGAGTAGGGGATGTACATGTTTTGAATCATTTTGGAATGCAAATAACTAGGCTAGCTAAGGTGGATTGGAGAAACGAAACTGGGCAGCAACTCATTTTGTTTCTTTGTGTACAATATATTTCATGATTTGTGTTGCAAATGGGAGGATTATTTCCCTACATGTATTGCTACAAGTATTGACAAATGGAAATATTTTCAAGATGTTCTTCCATCACTATTGTAATATTTTTCATTGACTTGGTTTATTTTTGGATATACAAAAAATATGAGAAATTACTACATGCAAATGTGTATATTCCTTAATATATGCCTCAATTAAATGTGTATATTACACTTAAAATTAGTTGTAATGCTTCATGGTTTACATTTAAATTTTTATTCAAGGAAAAGCATGTGGATTTAAATAATTTCTAATATAGTTGTAGAAAGGCATATTTTATTGCCCCTACCTTGTCAATCCTACTGAATTGGCAACCTAGTGAGCTCACTGGCTTGCTAATTCTGTAGGGTTGACAAGGTAGGGGCAGTGTATGCCTCATAGAAATTGATACAACCTAGGTCATCTCTAACATACCTCAATTCCACCTAAGACTCCTTTGGAGCAACTTGCTAAAAACTTGAAAGCAATGCTATCCAACCTCACTTTTTCATCTAAAAACATCCCAAAAACACCAACTACCATCCTACAACTGACTCCAACCAATTTTCAAACTCGTTAAAGATGTTGGAGTAAAAAATTGCACTTTTTTACATTGGGTAGCATTAACCAATCTGCCAAACCACCATTGGGCAGCATTAACCAGTCTACCAAACCACCAATTCCTCCACTTTTAGGGCGTGATAAGCCCTCTAACATAATAAACCCCAAAACCCTCTTCATTCACAAGTTAGGAAAGGGTTTATTGAAAAAACATACTCCAAATCTTCCCACAGCCAACCAAAGCCTAAAACACCTTCAAAAAGGTCTACACAAGCTTAAAATTTCAAGAGATATTGTTGCCCCCAAAAAATTCTTCAAACCCTAGCACTAAACCACCATTTTCCATTCAAAAATACACCATTTGACATCTAGGGCATCACCTAAAAACCCTCTATTCGCCTCCCTTGCACATAAAAATTTGCACATAATTTTTATAACCCAAACTAAGCCTTTCCATTGAGTTACAAAAGCATATAGTGGGTGGAAGGCTTAATATGACATTTTAATGCACTCAAAACCCTTAAAATAGGGTATACAGACCGACCCTCAATAATTGGCTTCTAAAATGCACAAAATCAATTGAAATCCAACAAAACCAAAACTAAAATTGAGTTAAGTCTTCTGGCCACCTAATTCCATCGAAAAGAGAGCACAATCTCTCAGAGCTACATTCAATCGGCTCAATCCCTTAAGATTCCAAAGTGCAAAAGGGAAGCAATCTTTGACGAGGTGTTACTTGTAAACCATCGTGCTTACAAAATATCTATCTGAACCTACAAGATCATGTTGGGACCCTCTATAATAACATCTCTCGATTTTTTGTATCTCAGAGGCATTTTCCTGTGGTGTCCAATTTTCACATGATGGAAAAAGTGTTAAATGCAAGTAGTTGAAAGTTGAAAACTGGTGCAAATTTCGTTCTGTAGATCGTGTGACCAAATAGACTATTCCAAAATGTTTGAATTGGTATGTTTACTCTAGGAATGGTCCTCTTTCACACCCAAACACATGGAATCGCTCTGAGCTACATTGAACCAGATTGATCCCTTAAGGGTCCAAAGTGCAAAATGGCTGCAAACTTTAGCATGCTATTACTCGGATACCATCGTGATTAGAAAATTCTCATCTAAACCTATGAGATTACATTGGGCCACTCTAAAATAACCTCTCTCAGTTTTTTCTATCTTAGAGGCATTTTCTTGTGGTGGCGAATTTTCACTTGGGGAAAAAGTTGTCAAATGCAAGTAGTTGAAAGTTGCAAAGTGGTGCAACTTTCGTTCTGCAGCTCATGTGACCAAATAGACTATTCCAATGCATCTAGGTGGGTATTTTTATGCTAGGAATGGTCTTTTTTCACACCCAAACATGCGGAATAGCTCCAAGCTACGTTCAACCGGATCGATCCCTTAAGGGTCCAAAGTGCAAAATGGTTGCAAAATTCAACACGATATTACTCGGATACCATGATGCTTAGAAAATTATCATGTGATCCTACAAGATTGCATTGAGACCCTCTACAATACCCTCTCTCGGTTTTTTCTATCTCAGAGGCATTTTCCTGTGGTGGCGAATTTTCACTTCAGGAAAATTTTGTCAAATGCAAGTAGTTGAAAGTTGCAAAGTGGTGCAACTTTCATTCTGCAGCTCATGTGACCAAATGAATTATTCCAACACATTCGAGTGGGTACTTTAAAGCTAGGCATGGTCCTCTTTCACATCCAAACGTGCAGAATCGCTCTAAGCTACATTCAACCAGATCAATCCCTTAAGGGTCCAAAGTGCAAAATGGCTGTGAAATTCAGCATGCTATTACTCGGATACCATGATGCTTATAAAATTCTCTTCTGATCCTATGAGATCATGCTGGGCCCCTCTACAATAAAATCTCTCTGTTTGTTCTATCTTGGAGGCATTTTCCTGTGGTGGCGAATTTTCACTTGGGGAAAAAGTTGTCAAATGCAAGTAATTGAAACTTGCAAAGGGGTGAAACTTTCTTTTTGCAGCTCGTGAAACCAAATAGAATGTTCCAACGCATTTGGGTGGGTAAATTTATGCTATGCATGGTCCTCTTTTGCACACAAACATGCGGAATCGCTCCGAGCTACATTCAACTGGATCGATCCCTTAAGGGTCCAAAGTGCAAAATGGATGTGAACTTCATCATACTTGTATTCAGACACCATGATGCTTAGAAACTTCTCTTGTAAGCCTATTGGATCATGTTGGGATCCTCTAAAATAACCTCTCTTGGTTTTTTCTATCTCGGAGGCCTTTTCCCGTGGTGGTGATTTCTCGTTTGAGGAAAAGTTGTCAAATGCAAGTAGTTGATTGTGTAAAAATGACTTTTTAGCCATTACACCCATTGTGTCCTATTGTAACTCAGAGGAATGGAATAATTAGGGGTAGGTAACATATGTGTACAGTTTTTGGAGTAGGGGAGGTGAGTTGAGTGGTTTGGTGTGATGCCCTAGTTGGCAATTTAATGAATTTTGGTGAAATTCAGTGGTTTAAGAGTGGGAATGGTTGAAAAACTTTGGGGCAATAGTTTGTGAGGGGATTTTAAGCATGTGCAGGTTATTTTAAGCATTTTTGATGTATTAGAAAGGTGTTATGAGTTGTGGGAATAGGATTTTCAATAAACCCGCTCATTTTAGGCTTTTAGCCATATCTGCAAGGCAGTGAATTGTTTCATAAAATGCTTTGGTAAACATGTATGAAAAATGTGGTAGCATAGACAAGGCAGTGAATTGTTTGGAAAAATGCCTCAAAGAAACATGGTCTCATGGTGATGGAATGTCATGACAATCCATAGTTGTGAGGATTTGTGACTTGAGGATTGTGATTAATGATTGGAATTATGTTTAGTGAGATTACAAGACCTCCCCTACTGCATCAATGTTTTAAGGTTTTATCCATAACAACAAGGTAGTTAATTGTTTGATATAATTATTTGATAGACATGTATGAAAAATATGGTAGCATAGAAAAAATGCCTCAAAAAAATGAGGTCTCATGGTAATGGAATGCCATGACAATCAAAAGCAATTTGATTGTCATGGTATTCTGACACCATGAGATCACATTTATTTGAGGCATCTTTTGAACTAGTTCACTGCCTTGTCTATGGATTTTCATGGCATTCCATCACAACATTTATTTGATGTATTTTTTCAAAAAATTCACTACCTTGTCTATGCTATTGCTTACTATTATGCTTTTGATATATTTTTTCAAAGCATCCATAGCTTGTTTGAAATCAATTGTTTTAGGATTTTAGCCATAGCAACAAGGCAGTGAATTGTTTGACAAGATTCTTTGGGATACATGTATGAAAAATGTGGTACATAGACAAGGCAATGAACTATTTGAAAAAATACAACAAAGAAATTTGGTCTCATAGAATGCCATGATAAGAAAATGCAATTGGAAGTTGCTCCTAGTTATTAGTTATGCAATGTGAATAAATTGCATAACTTCTTAGTTTGAATTTGTACAAAATATATTGTAATTTAAATTTGGTCATCTATCAACATCTACTTATTAGTTATGCAAAGTGAAGTAATGCTTTGACTTTGAAAGATGTGCAATGCAATGTAATCAACGATATGAATATAAACTAAAAAAAATCCATTTTTTACAATTCATTAGTTAAAATATTTATTTTATTTGCTCTCTCTATCTCTATATGCTATGAAAATACCTTTCAATTTTTTAAAAAATAGTTTTTATCTCTTGTTCTACAATTTTCCCGATTTTTTTAAAAACTCTTATACTTTTGGTTTGTCAAATTTTTCCCCAAAATATTTTTGCTGCTATGCATTGGAAGCATGAAGCATACACGTAAATACACACAATATAGGTGAAGTATACATGTGAATATGTGAAGCATACATGTGAATAAGTGAGGCACAAGTAATTGAAGCATTCCAAAGGATACGAACCATCACGAATGGATCTTATGTACACAATACGCTTTAGATGGGGCTTATTGAGCATTCGACAGTAATTACTTAAGCTTTAGATGTAAAAAAAATCCATGCCTACAACATTCAAGCATACAATTTACACGATAGGCATGATAACATCATTCAAGAATGGCAGTAGAAAAATAAGATTTTCTTTAATCAAAAAGCCAAAAGGCTATACAATGATATATATTGATAAAGGTATGTACAATATATCCAAAAATACCATATAGGATTAGTACAAAGGATCCATATGGACATAAAATGTCACATATATATCGATAGTACAAAATATATGTTCCAAAATACCACATAAGCATACAACAAACAACCCTAATACATAGTCATTTTCCTCTAGGGGAAGGAAATAGATCACGTGTTGCCTTCAAAATTCAGTTGGATGGAGTGACTGTTGCTTCTCTTGTCTTTCGAACACACCTGCTATTCCTGCTCTCTTCACTCTAGACCTTAAACTAATATAATAAAAATTAAAGATGTTAATACATAGAAATTGAATTGTGGAATGACATATAACAAAATATATAATCACTTACTGCATACATATAGTCATCATGCACATTTACAACATCACCATGTCCACAATCTGGAGTGACAACCACCTATAGCAACCATCAAGATAGAAATTAAACTACATAAAATTATCGTGAAAATATTCTATAATAGACCATAAAAGAGAAAATATAATGTCAAATCAACTAATCTATTCCATACCTTTCTCAATGGATCAGAACTGGCTATTGCTATAGTAACTCCATGGTCCATCATGCCACCAACATCACTAGGGTTGTCTCTTTTCAAAAACTGAAAATGAAACAATATCTCAGGTATCATGTTGATATAAAGACCAAGAGGGGATAATGGAACATAAGGTGAAATAAGAGAGGGTAATGGGATGGGAATAGAAGGGTGATGTAGAGAGGGGGCTCGAACTCATTCAAAGTGACAACTCTCCTTCAAGAGGCACCTAACAAGATAAAAATGGCCTATTAGAGTAATCCAAACAATCCTCAAAGTTTGACAACAATCGGGAGTGTAATTTCTCACTTTCTCCCATGTAACCTAGCAATAGTGCAAGCTAAGTTTTTGGCCTTTAACTCCCATGTCTTCCAAAACACTAGAAAATAAGAAGATGGATTTAGATACCCATTTTAGAGTTATACAACATATATCTTAACCAAATTCAAGTCTTTTGTACCAACCCCTTGAAATTAGACCCTCAACATTGTCCTAGGTCAGATCTACAAAGCAACATACCTTTAAACTTAACACAAACCCTTGAAACCTTAGGGAAGAATTTACTATTCCCTCAAACCTCTAAAACCACAATAAACACCTAGAGTTGACACCTCCAACATATCAAACTCCAAAACCCTCAATTTCATGCCAAATCAAGAGGGTTTATTCAAAGTCCCAATTGCACAACCTACCAGACCATTCCACAAACTCAGACTCTAATCATGCAACCTACAACCTACTAAGACTCCCTAGGGCCAATTACACTAGTTACAGTAGGTACAATCGGTGTAATGGCCCTTAAATCATGATTTTGGTTACAAAACCCTCAAACAGGGTGTCCTCGGCTTGTCACAAGAAAATAAGGATATTTACCACAAATCACAATGGATCTCCCTCATACCTGTTCCAAAAGATTTTTAACACCTTCCACCACAAATTAAAATGATTTTCATGGCACAATCAAACTGTATGGGCTCATACAAGCCTGTAAATGATAAGAAAACTCAAAAATTTGATGAAAAACATAGATATTCTTATTGCCAATGCTTCAAAATTCAAGCCAGCATTACAAACCAAGTTTTCATGCCTTTTTAAAGACTTATCCTCATCAAACCAATGCCCAACTACGTTAAAAATACTTTTAAAACCTTGCACGACTGTTGCATTACAATTTTTTTGCATTTATGCAACTCACAAATTTGGCACTTTCAAGTTTTGACTCTTTATTGTTTCCTAGACCCTCTTAAACACCTAAACTATGACAAATTGTTTAATGAGATCTTATTCAACTAAGAAAATATGAATTACTCAAGAAAACATCATCCTATCTACCTTGACACCCCTTGTCAACTTTGACAATTCCTTCCACATGATTTGTAAACCTTACAAGATGAATACAAAAGACCCTGAAAGTTGATCAATTACAATAAAATGGTCACATTGGACCTTATTAAGACTCAATAACTCAACTCAAACATCCTAACACACCTTTCCTATCAGAAATTTAATGAAGAAACATAGAAAAGAGTGGTTCCCCTACACCAAAGGGATTAATGGAACATAGGATGGACTAGTATAGATTGATGGGATGGGCTAGGATGGGATAAACTAGGGTGGAAAGTTAGAGGTTAATGGGATGTGAATATTAGGGAAGAATGCAACATAGGGTGAATTAGGAGGTGTCTAGGGTTTTATTATAGTACATGAAGTGCGAACTTGACCTGTGTGTAGCAATAATAGAGAAATAATAGTGGATCATGGAACATCTAGGGTGAAATAATAATGGGTACAATAAGATGTGAGTACAAGTACATAATGACACATAGCATGGACCAGGGATAACTTTAAGAAACCCCCCCTCAGCAAAGGTGTAAAATCCTAGCGAATATTTCCTTTAATTTGAAAAAAATATTAATTTTCCCTTGCGAATCTTATGCACATTATTCAAAAATTTGTAAAATCCTAGCAAATCTTAATGAATAATTGGTAAAAAAAATAATCATACTGGCGAATACTAGTGAATAATCGGTAAAAAGATTAATTACAATGGTGAATCTCTCCTTTAAAAATTTGCATAGTTGGTCGGCGCAGTTCCCCCATGATTTTTTTATTTTTCTTAATATTGAAGTAGGGGTATGGGGGCGGTAGCCACCGGCAAGGTCAAGGGGGCAGAGCCCCCTTGTGGGGGTTGAGGGGGCCATTCCCCCTCGTA
Organism: Sequoiadendron giganteum; assembly: GCA_007115665.2. Lineage (NCBI taxonomy): Eukaryota > Viridiplantae > Streptophyta > Pinopsida > Cupressales > Cupressaceae > Sequoiadendron > Sequoiadendron giganteum. The sequence goes on from CM021108.1 coordinate 268,573,600, forward strand.
GGGTCCGAGGACAATGGCATAAATTCACTATTGAAATTGCATTGGAGCACACAGGGATGAAGTGTTTTTAAAAAATCTCACTTGAAAATTAAGACTAAATGAAACTTGAAATTTTACCATCGATTAGCTTTTAAATCAGACGGTTGCAAGTTCATTTCATGAGTGAATATCATTGTGAGTGAACATCATCGGTGGGACATTTAAGGATGTCTTGTCGATAAGCACTTAGTGAATTTCGTGACTTAGTGAATTCCATGAATTTATTTGAACGTGCCTTTTAAAAAGGTTGTTGAGTCCAGAAATTTGTTTTGGGCCACATGATTAAATCTAATCATGTGGCCCAAAACAAATTTTGGGCCTCAACAACCTTTTTAAAAGGCACGTGAAAATAAAGTCATGAAATTCACTTGCAGCCATTTAATTAAAAAGATAATCGATGGCAGTAAATAATAAACCTATTCAAGGCTAAAATATCCCTAAAATGAAATGGTAAACTATTATTAGTGGCGATATTTCCCAAAAATTAATTGTAAGAATATAAAAACACAAGCAAATATAAGTAATATTTGTTTTTACAATATAAACTACTAGCGAATCAGTTCTGATGACGTGTCATTTAAAAAATAATGCATTGGCGAATTAATTGACACAAATTTATTTTTTTGTAAAAACCTGGTGATTCGGCATCCTTTCTAGCTTGTATCATTCGCCATCTTTTGAGGTCCCGATTTCAAATATTCGCCAATTGGCGAAGATTCACCACTAAAGGTTTCCCTGGAATGGACTAGAATATATTAGTGGGATGGGCTAGGAGGGGATAATGGAAAATAGGGTGAACTATTAAATGTTAGTGGTATGGGATTAGGAAGGAATAAAGGAACAAAATGTGAATTAGCAGAACATAATGTGACACGATCAAGGAATACAAATGCAATGTTTGTGTTTCTCATCAAATTTTTAGATTTGTATATACGCAAAATTATGAAAACTAGAAAACATAGTTTTAGAACCCCATTAATGAATAAAGGCTACCTGAGTGTATTTTGTTTGAGGATATGAATTGCAAGGTGTGGAGGAAGAAGGTGCACCAAGAAATTGTTTGAATTCCAAATCATGTTATGAGACAAACATTCAAATATAGCATTCAATTGTTCAAATGCAATAATAATATATTTAATACTAGTTGCATACCTATGGAATCATCGTCAAGAATGTATAAGGTTCTATAGGAATAGAGCATGCCTCATGAATAGTGCGACCCTAAAATTTCATCATATCAAAATTCTACTAATTTAGTTATTCTTAAATTTCAAAATATAATTTAATAAACAACATTAAAATAGTTTTCTAAATTAAACCTGAGTGTCAATGTCGAATGTATCATTCAAAATATCATTTGTGAAAGTCATCGCGTTTGCTACTGATGTAGGTTGTGTAGCTGCATCATGAGCACTCTGATAATCGTATGTGCAAACAACACCACAAGTGCCACAATGGTGGGGTGGAGTTTGGGGCCTACATGTTTCCTCCACACCAGGCTCTACTAGAGGACTCACACATTGTAAAATGGTCTGGGTGAGTGAGTCAATCGACTTTAGTGTGTCCACCTCTACATTGTCCTTAACAATGGAAGGAACAACGACATGCTCCACCATGGGTCTGGCAGACGCTCTCGGTGCCAACTATGGATTACGTCGTGCAACGGGTCTATCATGTGTGGAGCCCCCACCTCTACCTTGAAAGTCTAAGATATCAAAATAGTTTGCCATTTTATTGAGGAAAAAATTGCAATAGAGTTTCCTCAAAAAGTGTTGCGGCACCTCATGATTATTGCATGGAGGTTGGTCAAATACCATCCACCACCACTCTCAAAATTTGTTTTTAATTAACTCATGGTGGCACCAATGGATGGGGAACCTCCTGCATGCATGAGACAATGTTTCATTGGTTCCCGGGTCTATAAATAGGGCACACAAGTTGGCTTTGCTAATTTTTTGTTTTTTGACATCTACATATGACAAACCACTAGTATAAATTGTCTCATCTCATGCCTCTTATTTGACCAAAAATTCATTTGCTCGTTCATTTATCCTACATGAGTTACAATTGACTTTAATCATTCAACAATCCTTCTCCTATAAGGGTGGGTTTTGACATGCTCGATTAATCTTCCAATTCATTTTTGAATGTCTCTTTTATTGTTTTCAATTTGATTTTGAATATTTTCTTGTGTTCCTTGAGGATGCCTATGAAATGATGGAGGGGTTTCGGGTTGTTCTTGTATAGGAGGCTCTTCGTGAGGGGATGATTTTGAACTATCAATGTTTCGAGGTGGACATTCATTCCCTAGAGAATTAGAATAAAGTTTTATTATAAAAACCTATTTAAATTTTCATTCTAAATCAAATTTGAAATAAATAGAATAAAAATGTATACTTCTTTGCAATATTTGATCTCTCTGATGTGTTGGCGGCATCCTGGTGGAAAATCGCAAGCTAAGGATGCAAAAAATGGGTGAGATTTGGCAAGCGCGAGTTGTAGACCTGAAATCCTCTTTTCCAAGCCACGAGTTGAAGAAAAATGAGGGTTTGAAACCCGTCTTTTGGCTTTTATGACAACTTTCCCATTTGGCGCACACCAAATTTGGCATGCACCAAATGGCTTATTTCGGCCTTTTTTTGGATGTTTTTTTTCATTTTGGCACCTAAGTTATGTCACAGATTGGTGCACTTACCCATTGGTGAAGGGAACGGGATTGTATCACTCACTTGCGAGCACCCTGCAATTTCATGATTTTCTCTTCATAGTATGATTGTTCATTATCTATATATATGTATGACATATGCTTTGAGTGTGGGATTGCAGGTATAGGAACTCGACTCCACCTAGATTTACAGGTTTGAGCATGTCCATTGCCCAACGACATAGTTGATTGGGAGATAGTAACTAGGTTTACTTGCCAAGCCACAACCCTAGTCATAGTGTGTCGTTAGTCCTTGTTTTGGGTCGAGCTTTGTTGTCATGTAGTTCTTGTTTTCCTTGTCATTTAATTATTTTGCAAGGTATGCTCTATGGGAAATTAAAGTTAATTAGTGTTTATAATATTTATAAGTGATTATTTAATTAATCTTGATTATTGTTGTTAGAAGCTTTATATTTGATTTAATTAATTAAATTTAATTTGTTTTGTAAAGTGATTTAATCTTTGAGATTAAATTTATTTTATAAAGTGATTAAATTAATTAGATTAAATTTAATTAGAAATTAATATGTGATTTTGAATGAATAAATGTACAAATATGTTAGAAAATATCTAGAGGAAATATCTCTGATTTGGTTGGAAAGATATTTTATTTGTGACATGTGTTAGAACAAATTAAACACTGTTTTTGGGAATTAAATCTCAGAGAGAATATTTGCATTAATTGAAAGAGGAAAGAGGCTACTTCACGGCATGGAGAAAAGATATTTGGAGAGGTTGTTGAAAATGGGGAGAAGTTGTTGAAAATTGGAAGAGGTTATTGAAAATTGGAAGAGATTGTTGAAAATAGTTGTTGGAAATTGGGGAAATAATTTCTCAGATAAATTAGCTCTAGTTTACTTTTTTTAACTTTCTGGAAAATAATATTTTTGGAGGAAACTTTGATATTATTGGAAATTGAAGGTGAGGCTCTACTTCAATCTTTGTTTCTATAAACATCCAAAAATAGGTTCTCTAATTGTTTTTATTTATATGTAAATTGGAAAGATTGCATGTACAAAGAAGAATATTATATTTGTGTGGAACCTTTAATATATGTGGAAAATTTGAAAGGTTGTTGTGTTTGGAAATTGTCGTGAAAGCTTAGAGCTTTTGTAGAAATTGTTTTAAGCTTCAATTTTTTTGGAATTGGAAAATAATCATAAAAGCTTTAGAGCCTCTATAGCAATTGTTTTTAAACAAAAGAAATCCCAAAAGGAAAAAAAAAAAGATTTGGAAATTCTCTGTAGGAATTATTTTTTTTTTTAAAATCCCAGAAGGAAAACAATAGAAGATTTGGAAATTCTTTGTAGGATTTTTTTTTAAACAAAAGAAATCCCTGAAGGAAAATAATAGAAGATTTGGAAATTGTCTGTAGGAATGGACTTAAAATCTTCCTATCAAAATTTGGGGAAAATCTTGTTCGTATGGAAAAAGATCTTCCTATAAAGATTATTGATTTGTTTTGTTTTCCCATTTAGATCTATTTGGCTAAGAAATTGTAAACCTCACGTAACATTGTGAAATTCCTCATGTAGAAAATTTTGTAAAAATAAGTTGCCCATATGAACAATTGTTCATTATATTTAAATATATTTAAATATATATATACATATACAAATATATATATATATATATATATTTGTATTTCTGGAAAATTTTCTAAAGAAACTTGTTCTGGAAGAATCGAGATTAGAAAAATTATTTATTTTTATTGAAAAATGCTAAATGTGAAACCGTACGACGGAATGAAATTTCGTAGGTTTAATTTTTAAAAAAGAGTTTAAAGTTTAAATGTTTTGGGGAGGCGTTGGGTTGTCCCCACTGCCGCCGCCCCCATGGGGGAGGCGGGTGTCAAGGCAGACAACGTTGCCTCCCCATAGTCGCGCCCCTTATGGGTTTGGTTGGCTGTGTTAAGCAGCTGCAGATTGTAAAATTGTGTTTGCCCATGTTAAAACTATATTTTGTCTATTTTGATTTAAAATATATAAAATATATAAAATACTTTTATTTATATATGCATGATATATAAATGTAAATATGTATATATGTTTATATATATATTTATATATATGTCTAATTTATTTTGGTTAGAAAAATGTAAATTATTTTTAAAATATTTAAATATTATATATTTATGTATATATAAATGTATATATATAATTGTGTATATATATAAATATATATATATATATATATTTAAATGAATATTTTTATAATAGGTGCATGCAAGGACAAAGTAGATAATTTTATAATGATATGATATGAAAGAGGAAATTGACTTTTATTAAGATGTAATTGGGAAATTGAAATAAAAAAATAGATTTAATTTCTTTATTGTCTACAAGTGAAATTGTAATAAGCTAGTTATTTGGGCAATGTGTTATTGTGTTTTCTTGAAATGGAAATTGGATTTAGGAAATCCTAATGGTAGTTTTATTTCTTACCTGAATTTCTCATTAAATTGTGATTTCTTATGTTCACGTAAGCTGGGGAAATTAGTTAGTTGTGTACGTAAGTCTTCCAGATGATGTTGTTATTTTATGAGGGGGTTTTTGTGATTTATGGTTTAGTCCTTTGATTTCCCTTAGATAGAGCACTTATTGTAATTCAGTTAAACACCTGGTTACTTCAAACGCGGATGTGTTGCCTCTTATATTTTGGATTGGGATTTAATATCCATTTGTGCACTTTGTTTACCCTTGGATGTTGGATTTGATTCTTGTGTTATCATTAGGGAAGTGGCTCTCGATGGGGATTAGGGCCTAGGAAGATATGCTAGGGTAACCCATGCTACTTTGTGATAAAACTCCTCCTATGATAGTAGTTAGTATGGTTTAGTTGGTGTACTTGATTATTTTACTTTGGAAGAAATGTAATCATTTATGTTAGGTATTGCACATGTATGGTTTAGTTTTGTATTTTCCTATGTCTAGAAGTTTTTGGTTTTGTCTAGGAAGCCCTCTTACTATCTCCTAGCACGGGGGGTGGGCCTTCGGGTACCACTTGGTTGGGTGGAACGTGCACCTTACACCATTAGGTTCCCATTTCATGTTCATGATGGTGGGATCTTCCAAATCGGGGAGCTCACATGTTCAAGTTATTTTTACCATCTCTTGTTTATTGTTGGATCAGTTGGATACTTATGTATATGTACTAATCCTCAGTTGTATTCGAGGAGGATTCTTGTATCATTGTAATTGTAACATTATTGTATGATCTATCGCATTTTGAAAATGAGCTTTGTAACTGCTTTATGGAATGAATACAATCTATGAATGATTCTTAAATGTACTTTTTTATCTTATGGAATGCATGTTTAATGTTATTGGATGTATGATCTTTATTTCATGAGTATATTTCTTTATGCTATGGATTAGTTTACTTTTGTATGTTATGAGATTCAAATGTAAGCATTGCCAGATACCTTAGAGGATGTATGTGTTGAATGTAGTTTACTTTACTCATTGTTATTACACTTTAAAAAAAAAATTGTTACGCTTTCGTTGTGTTTGCGTCATCCTCTAGGGTTACATGGCGAGGTGTTAAACAAATTTTTTTAAATTCAATCTTAACTTAAGATTGATGATTTGTCTAACATATTTACATACATATATAGTTTTATCAATGTAATCCTTGAACCTCCTTTGCATGCAAATCATGTAATCTATTATATAAAATATATTAAAAAAAATTAATATATATAATATATTAATTATATTTTATATTATATAAACATATAATAATTATTAATTATTAATTATAATAATTATATATATATATATATATATTTAATAATTTTATTTTAAAATATAATATATAATAATAAGTAATATAATTATAATATTTAAAATTTATTTTTTAGTATATAAAATATAAATTATATATAAATTATGTTTTTAATGTTAAAACCTAAATGTGTTTATTATTAGGATCTTGGCCATAATTTTCATTTTAATAAACATACTCTAAAACCCTCGTTGAAAACTTATTTTTAGGCTACAGCTCGTCGAATTGGAGAAGTGAAAGGTAATACCAATGAGGAAGAGTTTGGAGGAGCGAAAACCAATAGAAGTGGATAAAGCAGAAAAAATGGCAAAAAACATAGCCAAAAAAATAGCGAAAAATTATGAACGGTTGATTCATTTGATAGTTGACAAGTGGACGGGAGTTGTATGCCGATGAAAAAGAGCTATATACAAGTGGTGGATGAGAGTAGTATACGATGAAAAAGAGTTGTATTCTGGCATGAGACAAGTTTTGGTTGAACGTTCACTCTATATATAGCCTATCGACTAATCAAATTTCCCAAATATGTGAAAACATATTAGCATTAACAGTTTTGGGTGCAAGAGAATAATATAGCATGAGAAGAGTAAGTAAAACCAATTTGCAAGAGCATGAGTTACAAAAGTTTATGTGATGATCATTTTTAATATTTATAATTTGAAACATATTTTATTTTTATAGAATAGTATAGTATATTTGTATTATTTATTTTATATTTACTAATATAGATAGCTTAAATACATCTATGTTTTTTCAATTTTAAGTTATTTTATTTTACTTCAAAACTATTTAGATATTATTTTATTTTATTTACATCATTTACTCAAAAATATTTGAAATTAAATAATAATTTTGTTTTATTATATTTTCATTATCCTATATTTCCTTTTCTTTTCTTATAATTAAAAATATATAATAAATGTTATATATTTATATGTAATTTATTATTTTATTTAAGTACATAAAATCTACTTAGTAGTAAAATGCATATTTATAATACATTATTTTATTTCTGCTTAAATTTAAAAATTTTATTACAATTTTATTAGTTGTTATATACTTGAGTAATAAATTTTATTTTTTAAACTTAAAAAAATAAAATTAATACTAATCATATAATTATTTTAAGAGTATTGTCTATTAATTTATTTATTTAAGTATAGTTAAATAAAAATAAGATTCACATAAATACAATAATTTTATAGAGTTATTAAATTTTTATGTAGATTATATATATTATTTATTATTATTTTTGTATACTAATTTTTTAATAGTTCTGGTTAACATGATCATGTCATTACACTTCACCCCTTGGTGTCACTATAGTTATGTCTTTCAAAATAGTTATTATTAAATATATTAATGGGTGTTGCCACTATAGTGTGTCTCACTTTTGGGACATGCTGATTTTTGCTTGTAATCACTTTTTTTAGAAAAAACCAATGATTTAAGCCTTGAGAGGTTCCATCTAAAGGGGTTTAATTGAAGAGAGATAGATAAGACCCACTTAGATCAAACCTCCTTGGATAGAACCCCTCTAGTATTAAATCATAACCACAATGGAGCCTCTTTTGCACCTATCAAAATGTTGTAAATAAAAACTTTTTATTTACCTTTTGAGGAGTTAAATAACATAATTTAGAAACTATATTTTACAAGATTGTAGCCCTCGGGTGATCCCACAATACTGGTTTACAATTTTTGAGCAAACTAGACACTGAACTGATTTTTTAAACTAAATCTTCACTTTCGGGCTCCTATAGCGGCTAAACCATAAGGAATTTGAAGATGATGCAAACTGGTGATTTATGGTATTTTGTCTATAGATTCTAAATATATTTTTTCCAAAAATTTTAGAATCAGATTTCACTTCTTTTTCCATCTCCTTTGAAAACTAGAATTTAAAAAAAAAAAACATTCTTAAGGAGTGGCACTCACCGTATACAACATAATTTTTTTTGTATGAAGGATAAAATTCTATTTTTAAAAAATTTAGATTTGTAACTACGATATCTAACCAGTTCATTTGGTTTCATAGTGTTTTATTAAATATTTTTTCCTTAATCAAGTTTCGAAGTCAAACCAATTACAATTCAGACATAGGTGGACCGTATACAACATAACTTTTTCTGTATGTATCGAAATTCAATAATTTTTTTTTAATGGATCAAGGACATCAATACCCAGCCTGAACATATTTTTCAAATTTTCTTTTTATAATCTGCTATTTCTCCACATGTGCAAAACAAACAGATTGATTTTTGGTGAAGAACCTATGTTTAATAAAACTAAAAAAATAAATACATAATAAAACTAAAAGATATTAAAATTATATTAGTTGGATAGCTCATTTTGAGGACTGCCATCTTCTAGTTGGTTCTGTGAAATCTCCTCCATTTTCATCCTCAACCCAAGCTTCGAAGGGAAAAAATCTAGAGGTTTTTTGTGTCGGAAGGTGGGAAGGTGGGAAAAGGGGGGTTCGAGCGAACCCCCAAGGGTCGAGTAAACCCCGTTTCCACAATGGTAAAATGTGGGTTCCCACATTTAAAGGGTTCGCTCGAACCTAGAGTTCGTTTGAACCCCACAAAATGATTTTTTTTTAATGGGGTCATTTTTGGAAGTTTTCCTTCCTCACTTGAATTGTAAACCACTTTTGTGGGTTCACCCCCTCAAAACGAGCTTTCCAACAAGTATAGTTTTGATATGTTTTCATTTTAGCATGTATTTAATTTTTAATTTTATTGAACATAGTTTTTTCTCCAAACATCAAGCTCTTCATTCTGTAGAGTTGGAAAAATAGTATACCATTGTAAAAAAAAATTCTATTTAAAACTAGTTATTAAAGGAGATGCTAAAAGATTCATGACTTATTTAATAATTTTAAAAATTACATATATTTAGAATCTACACACAAATTCCCACAAATAACTAGTTCACATCATCTTCAAATTTGTAACGGTTTAGTTGTTATAGGTCTTAGAAGATGAAGATCCAGTTAAAAATATTGATGTAAATGTCCATCTTGGGCAAAAAATGAGACACAATATTTTGATTTCACCCTAATAACTACCTTTTATTTATTGATAATAATATATATATTGATTATCTTACATCTATCTAAAAGATGTCGAGAGATATCAATCTTGAGGTGCCCAAATTCAAATTGTTACTAAGAATAGATAGGTGCCTTGAGACTAATATCTCTCGACATATTTTAGATAGATGTATCTAATATATCTATGCTAGTAGAATCTTCAGTATCGTATGTAAAATATTAATTTAGCATATTTTTCTTATGTTTAAATAAAGTATTATTATCACTAACTCATTTGAATGCAAAATCCAAAGAAAAATTTCTGACGAAAGATGATGTAAAATGACATGATCGTCAGCTACTTGTGATATTTGATGTGCAGTTTTCAATATTTTTAAATTTTATCCCCGAGTTCATCAAAATTTTGACAAACCTGAATTTTCGTCGAACCTAGCTAAATGGCACCATAATTTTGAATTTAATTAACATAATCTAAAACCTAATGAAACCACATTGGAGCTCATCAAATTGGAGAAGTGAAAGGTCAATACTAGCACCGAGGAAGAGTTTGGAGGAGTAAAAACAAGGTCAATACCAATGTCGAGGAAGAGTTTGGAGTTAAAACAAGGTCAATATGAGAGTCGACGAAGAGTTTGGAGGAGTGAAAAAAAATTCAATACCAACGTCGAGGAAGACTATGGAGGAGTGAAAATAAGGTAAATACTAGCATCGAGGACAAGGTTGAGGGCACTCAGGGAAAATCGACAACCAAGGGACAATGAGTACTTTTAGTTTGACACCCCCATTCTCTTTAACCTGCAATTTTCATGCCTAGCATGGAGTTACGCTCACATAACATAAACTCAAAAAAATGGAAGTTTATAGGGGAAAATAAGCCCAAGTATATGCTAGGCTAAGCTAGATCTAATGAATGGAAATAAAGGAATACAATTCTTCTTTAATACCTCCATCACAAACATATGCAAGGAAAGTTCTCCTCCCTTGGTAATGATAACCTCCTCCACACAAAACCCTTAAAAATTATGAATAGAGGAATATAATCTTTGAAGAACTCAAAGTTGATTCTCTCCTACCTAATACAATATTTAGTCATTTTATCCTTACAAAAATTTATAGTGATTACTAGAGGCACATAGACCAATTCTTCATAATAGAAGAATTTGATCAGACTTTTCCAATGATGGCATTATGAGAAAACCTTAGGTTAAATGAATAACCTTCATTTCAAGGTGATGTCATCATGACCTTTGAATGAAGAACCTTCATTCAAAAATTATGTCATGTCAAGACTTTCAAATGAAGGTATTTTTTATTTTAAATATTTCATGTCCAAAATTCTTTATAAAAGGAACCTTTGCATTTAGGACCTTCAAATGAAGACCTTAATTCAAAGGTCCTTCATTAGAAGATCCTTCATATGAAGGTTCCTTTAATGACATCCCATTATAGCTCTTAGAGTTGTTAGAGATATTTTTGTTTCGAAGTATAGATTGGACCATCAAATAGTGTCACCATGACTCTACTAAGAAATCCATCAAATTGATAAACCCTGACTTAACAACCACAAATTCACAAGAAAAATGCCCGTGTCAGCCCTAGGGCATCGATTCAATGCCAAGTTTCTTTCTTTAACAGATCCCTAAATGAAATGAACCTCTATCATACCATGTTTCACACTAATCCACCAAGTTAAAGTTCCAAGACAATGAGTGGATTGGTGGATGTCATTTCTATTTAGCCCTCAAACCCTTACACAAACAAAACATGGAAGTCCCTGTATTTGATTGTTTTCTCCCACAAAACAATGATTTAACACTTCAAAACAAATGCAAATGAAAGGGAACACATATATTTATCTACAACAATGATCTCAGAGCATTTCAAGCTTTTACGGATCCATACAATACAAAAGAACTTCAAAAAAATAGTAAAAACATTGAAAATTTCTTCAAGAACGTGGTATTTGATATGAAATTTTGCCATCAAATCCTCCAACAATTGCAAAAATTGCAATGGGATGGGAATATAATATGATAGAAGTGTGATAATAAATGCATCATTTGAAGAATCAAACCAATATGCAAAGATGAAAGAAACTGCTAACCCCTTAAACTGAAAACGTTTCTTTTAACTTTAAGTTTGTTCGGTAGCCAGTTCTTTTAAGTTATCAAATACTACCATCATACATAATCAAAATTTTCTTGTTTCAAATGACTATGAGCACTAAATTTCACTATTTGAAGATGTTGAAACCTTGTCATAGAGAACTAGAACATTGATGCAACCATTCATCCTACCTTAAAACATACCAAAAGTCTCCTAGCAATTAGACATAGGAAGATTTAAGATGATTTAAATAATTTTTATTTCCAAAGAATAAACTTATGATGACTTAACCAGGCCTAGTACACACTCCCTCCCCATTAACCACTTAGACATATTGAAATTAAATGTAAATTTTCTCTATTTTTAGTCATGTAGGTGTCCAATAAACCACTTGGTGGTGTTTCCCTTCAAGTTTATTTACTTGAATGAAGAGAAAAAGTCTTTTGATTACAATTAGAGAATACATTTGAGGCCTTGGTTGTGTAATTGGTGGACCATAGTCACATTTAACACAATTTACAAATTTTGGGAGTTAAAACATAAGTAGATTTGATTTGCGATAGACACATTTGGACGGTAGTAACAATAACTTGCAATCTATCAAGACTTGATTACCTTATAACCTGTCAAATTCTAGCGATGAAATGATAGATTAATCATAACGTCACCTTGGGATCACATCACCATGAAATAACTTCATCCAACATCCTTATGAGTGCAGGTACCACCAAATAGGTATTTTTCAAATTTGTCTTCCTCGAGCGAGGTAAATTCAGGAAGAGAAGAGGAAAGTGAGACATGTAGTAGGTCTAAAAGAGGGAGATCAACTAGAGGTCAAAATATTGGAAATTTTTTTTGTAAATGCATGGAATTTTTTCTTTCTGAAGGGGGGTCATGTTCTTATGATGATGAGAGCATAGGCGACATCGAGGTGCCCTCGAGTTATAAACATCTACGAAAACAATGGGTACCCAAGGAACTTCCTAGAATAAACACTGATTTTTGTGTCAACAAGAGGATATATCGTCATTACATGGTTTGGGCCTATTTTCACTGATGACATAAAGTTTTGTTATGACAAAGTTACTAAATTGATGGAGTATGTCAACCCCTATTACAGTTACAAAGATTGGATGTAGTTGGTTCGATATACACAAAGTATGCATAGGTATGCACTGTCAACAAATTATATACAACTAAAAGATAAGGATCAAATAAAGGAGCGGCTAGGTACATTGACGAAAGGCCAAAAGCATTAGGAAATATTGCAGGGTTGATAAACAGTGCATGACCTAGGTCAACAAATAAGCAACCCAATTGCATATTTGAGGCGCGCGAGGGAAACCGTGTATTCGTATGTGCAATAAAATCAATAACTGTAGGGGAAGAGTTGCTAATCGATTACTATTTGAATCACTTAGATACAAACATAGCTACTATGGGGGTGGTATGTACTATATACCATTTTACCCAACCTCCAATTAATGACTTCAATATACCATTTTATTATTATGTTTTTTTTCGTAAGTCTATTGGTTTCATTTCGGTAATGTTTTTTTATATTTAATTTTTGTCACAGTGGGACATTGATCATACGGGGAAGGCTCCAACCTAGAGCATAGATCACGATGCATCTTCAGGTGCTTCTACCTGACAAGTTTACCTCATTGTAATTGTACAAATTAGATATGAGCAAAATGTTTTATTATTATGTTTTTTTCATAAGTTTATTGGGTTAATTTTTATAATGTTTTTAATATTCTTGTCGCAGTCGGCTAATTGGGGAAAGGCACCAACACTATTAGAAGAGAGCATCCATATGGAGGTGTAGTCACTATTATGCGATGATGACATCACATTTTCTACAAACCCTGTGGATATGATGAGGAAGACCCCAAAAAAATGCAATGAAAAAATCCTTAAGTTGGTATTCATAGTGCCTCAAACAGATGAGATAAGAGAAAGGGTTAAAATATTGATTGAGAGCACATAACTTGCAAGTAAGTTGTCATGAGATCTTTAATTATAACATAAGTTCATTCATGGTTTTATATTTTTTACACTTTTATGTCATGAACTAAAATATGTGTTGCTTTTATAAGATTATTTGCATCCTCATGATGTTGTTGGCCATGATCAGGGTACTACAAGTGTTGTTTGGGGAGTAGGGATTGGTACAAGTGTCAATCCCGATCTTCCAATGCATACATCACATCATATGACCCCATCATTTGTTCCTATATTGTCGACTGAAATGTATGCAACACATACCATGTAGGCATCCGATAGTGCACCCTCCGACAACGAACACATGCCAGAACATGCGTCAGGACATGTACCTAGGGATAAAGAGGCCACTACTACTGGTGATGTTTTAGCAACATTTCCTGGATCTTCCCGTATTACTAGTAAGAGAAAATTTCCGCTCACATTTGTGGTGATCGAGGATCTCATTCCCATAAATATACAGAAGGTCCCAAGTACTTTAAAATATTTTAATTATTATTATAAATAATCCAATTGAAATTTACTTATTGATCACTCTTTTTAGACTAATGATCCCATGATCATTTTGTAGGAAATGATTTTTTTTATAAATATCTAAGTGATATTACATTGGAGCTCTCTGGGCCCACCATACGTGCATGGTGGAATTCCCAAAATAAAAATTTGAAAGATGAGCTCATTAACCATTTAGTTGTGTTGTTCGGTGATAAAACATTCAACCAAACCAAGGTCCTTAAGAAAGTTGGTACCTATCTAACGTATGTGACACACCAATACAGGTCACATTTAGAGAAGAACAAAAACTCCGAGCATACCCCCATGATTCCAGAGAGGGAGTGGAAGGACCTGGTGTTAGATGGAAAGGAGAAGTTTGAAAAGAAAAAAAGGAAAGACACCACTGGGCCAAGGAAGGTATGTGATACTATTAACAATGTAATTATATATTGACTACTATTTCTTTTTACATAATCTAACATATTTCAAACTTTTCATAGGTTGCCCAACACATCGAAGGCAACAAAGACAAGACTAGAAAAACACGGGCAACACAAAATTGGCTCTGGTGGTTATATGAAATTATCCGCACGAATTGTAAGTATCAATAAATGAAATATTACATCCAGATAATAAATTGCAAACAATTTTGATTTTATCACACCATAGAAGCAAAATTCATGATCTTATGCAAAAATGCAGGGCTCTAAATTCAACAGAGTGCCCACAGATGAGGACCTAAATATTTCCTTCCAGCAAGGCTATGGAGCCCTAGTTGAACGCCTAAGATTCTCAACTAGGAAAACACAAGCTTCCACTGCATCCAACATGCAGGTAAATAAACTCAATAAATTTTATTTAAAATTGAATACTTGTGCAATCTATTCAATATTAATTTCCATCATCAAGTAATTATGTGCCTATTTTTTTTAAACAAATAAGCAATGATAATACTATACATGACATTGGAATGCAGCCTAGTGAGGGTGGAGCACAACCTATAGATAAAGGTCATGGTGTGCATCCCGGTACTGGACGTATTCATGTGCTATACAAAACATAGTATGGATTAATACAATTAAACATCTTTAACTACATTTGCAATACGTCTAACGAAAATTTCATCATAATGACTTGCCTATTTTGTCACAAGTTCGACGAACTTCTGTTGTTGATTCGATGCTTTGGAAAAGACATGACACTTGTGTTCTAGCTATGGTTCATCGCTAGATCGACAAAATATCCATCGATATTCTGACAAACACCAGGGCCCTTTTCCATGGCGGCAACTAACAAAGTTGTGTCATGATTTTGACATTTTAAAGCTAGTCAAGACAGTGACAAAAAATTAGCAATGAAAATTATTTCAGTTGTTCATCGATATGCCGACAATGTATTGTCGATATTCCAACAAATGCTCATCATAAATTGGAGTAGAATACAATAGTGTATCCTTTATAAAATTATGAATGACATTTCATATTAAACTAAAAATATAATCTCCATTCTCAGTAATTAGAGTGTAGTAGAAGAATAATATCTAAAAATTTATACATTGCATAAACTTATTATGTTTCCAAATATTTGAATCTTTCTTCCTCAGCTCTCCTTTTGGTGATTTGCTTCTCTTTTTTCATTTTTTCATAATTATCATACGAAAATGGTGGTGAGATTTTGAGTGCATCTAAGGATTTAATATGTGAAATAACAACAAATGTTAAGCATGCTCTTTCTCTTAGTCCTATATCAATCATTTCCTTGGAAATAGTCAATCCTTGTGATTTTTGAATTGTTAGTGCCCAAGCTAATTATAATGGCAATTGACATGTGTGACCCCTTTGTATTGGTGAAATTGGAATTATATTTGGAGATGCATATTCAAATGGAATTCCTAAGTAATTATCAAATTCAACTATAACATATGTTTTTGGATCTAGTGGGGCCCTTCCAGGTTTGTGTATGATGTTTCGAATGCATATTAGCTCCATTTACAAGCTCTACTTGTATCCATCATTTTGACCTCTTGTTGAATTAATAATACCTTCTTTAGTTGCAATGCTACGGACTATCGATCTTCTTAATGAACGTATTTTTTCCTATTATGGTTATAATTATCATTTGTTGCAAATAGATGAATATTATTATCAAACTCAAGTCTCAAAAAAATTTATGTAATGAAACATTTGTTCTTGTCATCAATAATCTTCAGCCATTGATTGTTGGATGTGCATGAGTAATATTTGTGAGTAGTCGGTGAAATATTTTTTGACCGAGGTCACCTTAACCTTCTTGTTTGAAAACATTATCCAAAGCAATAACAATCTTAAATTCTTCCCATAGTGATTTTTCATGTACATTACTATCATAAGGTGGTTTGTCACTAATAGGAGGTAGTTTTCCCAAATCTCCTACCAAAATAATTGATCTTCCTCGAAAACTCAAGTTAGATTATTTTGGAAAAGCTTGGTGTAATCTTGAATCAATATTTTAAAGAAAATTTTGTCCAATAAAACTCATTTCATCAATCAATATGTATTTGTAGACATGGAAAATGTACATTTTCAGTTTGACACACTTGATCCTGATTACTAACATCATTTCCTCCAAAATCATACTCTCAACAGTTCATCATATTTTGTCTCTTAATTCAATGAATCATTATTCATTCAATTAAGTCTTCCTCTTCCATTAATTAAATTAATCAATTAAATTTAATTAATCTTACATCTCTGATTAATTAAATAAATCATTTTATTTGATTAAAATCTCTAAAGTCCTCTTATTAAATTAAATAAATTAAACCTTATTTGATTTAATCTAACATATTCCTCCTGAGTTAAATAAATCAAATCATTTATTTAATTGATAATTTCCTCTCAATTTTGATTTAAATTAATTCATCTATTTGAGTCAAAATTGTCAAATCGTCAAATCTCCTATTAAACTAATCAAAACCTTGATTAAGTTAATTCCTCTCACTAAAATATTTTAGAGAATGCACCTTGCACAATAAATCAATTACTTTGATTTATTTAAATCTCAATTTTCCTCACATGGCATCAAAAAGGAATATTCCCTCAATTTGAATTCAAAAAAATCCAAGTGGATTTGGTCCTTCCAACAAGGCATTTAAGGCCTCTTACATGTCTTTTGCATTGAGCCAAGTGACATTAACTTCATTTCCCTTCCCTCTTCAACAAGTCATCTCACAAATTCAAATTCAAACTAATTGCATTTATTGGCACTTTGGCCAAAATGTGCACAACCATCAACCATTCACATGGTGACAAGTGGCATTCAACCATTGGATTGAAAGTTAGTCCCACATTGCTCAAATATTTCTTTTTTTTCCAAATTCAAATCTATAAATTGGAGGCTTCTCTCCTCATTTCTCATCCACAACTTCATGCAAAGTTACTCTCTTGACATTGAGAGCCAATTTTGCCCATTTCACTCAACCATTCATCATCTTCATCAATATCATAGCTAGGTTATGCTCAAATATCATTGAGAGATTTGACCATTTCACAATTATCAACATTGCACTTTAGGAGTTGGGAAAGGACCAATTTCAACATTTCAATTGGGAACCAATTCCCCCATGGGATTATCAATTTTCTCACTTAAATAGGATTTGTTTTCATTTACTTAGTTGTTCTTCTCTTTTTTTCCTATTTCAATTTTTAGTAAATGGATTTCATGGGGAATCCCTCATGCTTGTATGCATTTTTATCTAACAATTTAATCTTGTTTGTTGATCTTGTGCATTTGCAGGTTTAGGGGTTCACATTTTGGTGCTAGAAGGAGGGAAATCTCGAGTTCTAATCACATTTTTCTTGAAAATTCCGTGATTTTTTTCTTTTTTGCAAGTCACACAAAAACTACGCTGTACACAAGTCCGTCGCGCTATATTGCACCACTTTTATAAAAGCGGCTCAATATTGCACTGCTCAACTTCCAAACTATGCCCCTCTACTTTCCCGCTTGTTAGAATTTTAAAATCTCTAAATGTGTTGCACATAGGTCCACAGCGCTATATCACACCGCTTTTAGAAAAGTCGCTCAATATTGCACCGCTCCACTTCCAAACTGTTTCACCCTGTTTTCCGCCTCAAAATTTTTAAAATTTCAAACCTAGCCTCTTCACAAACTACGTCGCTTGACCATATTGCGCTGCACCTATGGTCTCTATTCCTACAGAGCACCACCCACAATCAAACGTGCAACGCTATATAGCATCACTTTTGTCCCAAACTGTACCACTTCTACAAACTACGCCACTCCTACAAACTCTGCCTCGAAAAATAGTTAGGTTTAAATTTGACATGTGTTTTTTGATTTTTGAGATTTTCTAATTCTTGACCTTGTTTGTTGTCTTTGTGCTCTCTGGTTTTTTGTCATTTTTCAGGTTGGAGCAATGAAAAAATCAAAGAAAGAGGTTCATCATGACATCAAGTTCATCATACACAAAGTGTTTTTAAACACTAAAGTGTTAATCAACACTTCTTGAAGGATTTTAAGTTCTGTTTTTTAAGAGAAATTTGTTACTTTAATGCTTTAGAAATACTAATTTTCCTTTTGGGTTTAAAAAGAACAAGAAAAATTTCTCTTTCAAATTTTGTAAAAGGCTAAAAAGAATCTTAGGAACAACATACTAGATTTTTTTTAAAGGTTTAAAAATTGAACAAGGTAATCTCACATTTCCTTTGGTGCTTAAAAATAACTCATTATTGATTTGAGGGATTTAAAATGAACATGTGCCTTTCTTGTTTTATAATCTTTTTTGCAAACTAATACCATTGAAATGAGTATGTGCTTCTCTTGCGCTTCACAAAGATCTTGAGAATCAAAAGCATTTTGGTGATATTAGGTTGTCAAAAGGATTGCCTCCACATTTCATTTGGGCTCTAAAAATTGAACAAACTTGTCTAGTGTGAGAAAAAGGCATTGCGAGTGTTCTCCCTTTGTTTTTTAACAAAGGTCGATCGAACTACGCATGCACTTACTCACTATTGTATACCTTTAGAGGGCTTGCCTTGGTGAGAAAAAGTATTCACCCCAAGGGTACGACTCAAACGGTAATGGGATAAATCCAAGCTCTTCCAAACTGCTATATAAATTTGTTTTCATGGTGAAAGCCATGGGAAATGGGAAGTGGTGCATGATAACTCTCCCCCAGTATCTTTATGATGCATAAAGCCCTTGTTCTAAGGGTTGGGAGATCTCTCACAAATATTTTATCATTGCACCCCCTAAACTGGATGCCCTTATTACAAACTTTTGTTTAGAGGCCAAAACCTTATCTATTTTGTTGGTGCAGAATGTCATGTCCTTTGAAGCCGCCCCACGTTATACATGCAGTTTTGTTGTAGAGATTAAAAGTATGCCATGGGAGATTCATGGGTATTGATGCTTGGTTGACCTAAGAAGTGTTTTTCGTGGAGGGGAGCCAGTGTGGTCAAGCATGTAGTCATCCACACAAAATATGTGCAGCTGGATTCATCCAAGTGGGAACCCAACAAAATATTGTCTCATCATCCTAGGGTTGTACATGTGCTTGGAAAAGAAAAATACATTGCTCGGTTCTCAAAACAATTGAAAAAATTTTTTTACAAAGAGCTCCAAATTTCAAGCCCCTTGGAAGAAACAAATACCTTTGACGAATTTAAGTGCTCTTGCTTTCCCTAGGATCATATCCTTAAAGGTTCCTAAGTGCTTGGATTTATCATCGTATGTTTTCACTAAGGATAAACCTAGGAAACTCTTGCCCTAATTTCCTTGACTTCCACATAATGGAACTTGTGGGATGAAAAGGAAAGTGGTACATTAGACATATAGTTTGAAACATAATCAAGCAAGTGTTTTTGGTAAAAAGAAATCCACTAAGCCAAGATAAATGACAAATTGAACCTCATATGTGTTTCTTCAAATGATTTCCCGAAAGGTCAAGATTCTGAAACCAAGGTTCAAAAGGATAAGTCTAAAAGCCCACAAACACTGCCTTGAAATGCCCCTTGAAGTCAGAGAAAGACTACTGTACAACTTCTATAAAAATGCTTCAAGAAATAATCCAACTTTGTATGCATTCTACTATCAACAAAATCCTGAGATTTTTGAAAGGTTTTTTTTCCTCACATAGGAATTCTAGCATGTTCTTCAACACCAAGGTTTTGTAAAGAGAGTTGTGTCTAGGTTCAAGTCTAAGATCAAAGTCGTCATTTTCATCCATATTTTCATCAATCAAATCTCATCCCATCAACAAGATTCTTGAAAAATTTATGAAAATCATTCATGCTAAACTTAAAAGAGCCAAATCAGCATCACCCTATCTTGGCTTAACACACCTAGCTAAATAGCAAAAATTTCTTGAAAATTTTTTCCTCTAGGATAACACCAATTCCTGAGGTTTTACTAGTTCATGATCACTTTGGTTGGTTTAATACACTTAACCAATCCATTTTCCTTGTGCAAGTTTTCCCTAAGATAACACAACTTCCTAGGGTCTACAAAATTCACTACAATCTTATTTGACTTAATACACCTAGTCAAACCATCACCCTCAATCTAAGTCTTACAAGTTTAGCATAACCCTTCAAAAATTCTTCAAAATTTTCACTCATCCACTGCATCCATTTATTTCGTCATCACTACCACCCTCTTGGATCTTTTGAATTCCCTAGTTCTTCTCTTTTAGGCTTGAAAGATTGAGATCAAACGATCCCTATTTTTTAATATGGTCCAAACAAGATCACAATAAAAGAAGAACATGGAAAACATCAATGACATATCAACTTTTGGTGACTTAGGTCCGGTAACCACCAAAGCAAACCTTGCAAAATCCATCAATCCCCCAAGTAGCTCTTCTCTACCATCACAAAATCCTCAAGGGGAAGGCTATGAAGAGGACATCATCAATGAAGAATTGGTAATGACACAAAGGGAAATAATTGAAATGATTTAAAATCCAGAGAATCATAGAATTTTCAATGCCATGCTTAAACTTAAGCCTTCTCTATACTTGTGCATGTTAACGGAAGGAGGGGTCCAGTTCCCCTCTGACCTTGATGTAGGCGCTAGTATAGAAAGGCCTCTTATGAGCATACCCCCAGTGTCAATTCCTAGCATCATCCAAGAGACTCCCATAATCACATCAACTATCACACCAACCTCACCAATTACAAGCAAATGAAGTGCTATGTTTCACGAGTTACAACAACATTGCCTTATAAACAACAAAGAGGTGAGTATCAACACCATACTGGTAAACTTTGTTCCAATGAATCAATCACACCCGTACATCCCACACAATTTACATAATTCTACCAATTCATCCTCATTCCATGCTACACCCACCTATCCGTTAAACATACAAACTTCTCTACCGCAAGGGGAAGGTGTTTTGTTTGGAACCACGGGATTCACTGACCTGTTATCCTTTCAAGGGAACTTACCACCCTTTCCCCCATTATGACTCACATCCACATGATCTATGAGGGTGGGTCTTCCCCCCTTACCCATATCTAGTTTCATAAATCTAGGCAATGCAAACATCACACTAAATTCTCTCTTTTTTCCTACATCACAACAACAAGTGGAAACCATTCAAGCCACTACGATAAACACATCAATCGGTCCTCAAATCTCCCAAGTCATAAATTATCAAGGACCAAGCATCTCAACCACATCATCGATGACCCAAAACTCGACCACCAACACCACTAGCTCGCCCGACATCATTCCCAATCCACCACCAATCCCACCAAGAGCTAACAAGATGAATTGATTCATCACCATGATCCAAGCCATCCAAAAATCTAACCATCAAAGGATACTAAAGAAAAACCAACAAGCTACACAAGCCACACAAGCTGCACAAGCTGCGCAAGCCGCACGAGCTACACAAGCTACACAAGTCGCACAAGCTGAACAAGCCGCACAAAATGCACAAGTCACACAAGTTGTGCAAGCTGCAAAAGCTACCCAACAAGCTCAAGAACAAGCACAAGCCCAAGATCAAGCCTAGCAATAGGAAAAAGCACAATACCAAGCACAACTGCAAGCAATCCATCGACAAGCACACCAACAAGCCCTGCAAGACTTTGAGGCATAACAACAAGCCAAAAAACAAGATTTATTGGCACAACAGCAAATTGACCAACAACAAGCTTTGTTGGCACAATAGTAGCTAGACCAACAACAAGCCTTGTTAGCACAACAACAGCTGGACCAACAAAAGGCTTTATGGGAACAACAACAGATGGAACAACAACAAGCATTGTTGGAACAATAGCAGCAAGATCAACAACAAGTGTTGTTGACACAAATGCAAGCATACCAATAGGCCTTGAACGCACAACAGAGCTTGCAGCAAACTCCCACTACTACTCCTCCCACCAATCAAACACCTCAAATGCCTCACAACACATTCATTCCACCTCCTGATCCAAGCAACGATGTTGCAACACAAATCAAACTACTATTGCAACAAGTGTTAGATCTACAAGCAGGAAAAACAACATGAACACCAGGCAACTTGTGCCCTTATCCTTTCGACAAGAGTCTCACCATGGTACCATTCCCAAAGGGATTTAAGATCCCCAAATTTGACAAGTATAATGGAACGGGCAGCCCTAAAAACCACATGAGGGAATTTCAGGTTCATTGCATGGAGGTTGCATAGGATGGCACGTATCTAATGCGACTCTTCCCCTAAAGTCTGACTGGTCTGGCCACGGAATGGTTTTCTCACCTACCCACGTGAATTAAAACATTTGAGGGGATTGTGGAGGCATTCCTGAAAAATTATGCTTTCAACATGGGTGTAGATGTTAGTTTGGAAGAACTATCAACACTCAAACAAAGAAAAGGAGAGCTATTCGCATCCTTCTTGCAAAGATGGTGATCCAAGGCAAATCAAAGCAAGTGGACCATACCAGAAGAACAAAAAGTTTGCACCATCATATCCAATCTAGATGAAAACTTGGCATTCTATTTGAAAATGCAATGCATCACATCATACGATCAACTAATCCCAAAGGCGCTCAACATCGAAAGGGCCCTTATCGCACGAGGATGCACCTCAACATTCACTCCACCATAGGATAACCGCTCATCTAACAATTATAATGATAAACCTCGAACATGGTCGAGGAACAAAAATATCACAAACGACGACGTGGTTGATGCTAAAGTGGTCATAAATGCTCCCAAGCCGAATATCAAAACTCATCATCAACCGCAAAATCATAATTGCAATAATGTGAGGACTAATATAGTAGTAGCACAACAACAACCACTTCCCACCGAACAAATCAATAACTTGGGTAATCAAGGAGGACCACCTCCCCAAGGCAAATAACCTCCCAAGCAGAAGTTCATGGCCCCTAGTGAATCCATCGAGTCCATAATAAAAAAATTGGTCAAAGAGAATCTAATCAAAGTCTCCAACTCCGAGAAATACGTGGAACCCATGACCAAACCGCCATGGTATAATAAAAATCTCCTTTGTGACTTTCATAAGATCAAAAGGCATACAACTACTAATTGCATGAGACTAAAAAAAATCATCCAAGATCTCATTGAAGAAAATATTATCAATGTCGAACAGCTAGCCGAAAATCAAGATTTGAAGATATACACAAATCTAATGCTGAACCATAATCAAGGAAACAATCAAGGGAACAACAAAGGCAAGCAAAAATATGTTGTGCTAATCTAGTGTATGAAGAGATAGTCGCATGTGTTGATGAAATGGTCATAGTCATCAATGTGAAGGGTTCCAAAACTAACTGTGGAGTCACCACACATGGTGGCAAGGTCACCATTGCAGGGGCACTGTCTAAGACCCCTACTTTAAATACAAAAGCCCTTCCTTATGACTACAATGTCATCGACCAGCTGAAGAGAACCCCCATGCAAATCTTTATCATGGAGCTATTAAAAAATTTTGCTTCCCATAGGCAAATTCTTGATGAAGCATTAGCAACATCCACCATCTCCACCACCCTTGACATAGATTAGTTTCAGGCTATGGTTGGAAATATCATCACCCAGAATCTCCTAACATTATCTGATCAATACTTCTCCCCGCAACCATCTCATAACCACGCACTCCACCTTCAAGTGTTGGTCCATAAAATGAAATTTAAGAGAGTCCTGGTGGATGGAGGTGTTGGCCCTAATATCTTCTCTCTCAAACTTATAAAGAAATTGGGATTCGCTGAAGATTTCATCAACAAAAACAAGAGCATCACAATAAGGGTGTATGAGTCTCAGGGCACTATTAAAATCCCCATCCAAGTGGGACCAGCAACCATGGAGACTGCCTGTCAGGTCCTTGACCTTGACTTACCATATAACATCCTCCTTGGATGTCCATGGATCCACATAATGAAAGCAGTAGTCTCAACATATCACTAGTGTATCATATTCTTGCACCAAAATGAGGAGGTCACTATACATGAGGATCCTGAACCATTTTCTTACTGCAAAAACTTGGAAGCCAAGTTTTACAAAATCCCCCAAGTACCAAAAAATGATGAAGGCTCGTCCACTTCATACATCAACCCAGCCAATCTCGCTTCCACTTCTATGACAGAGACACCCGCCATCCCTGACATATCCAACATCAAAAAAATGATCCAAGACAATGGATGTGGTGACTATAGAATGAAAATGAATGCATTTGTTGTGGGAGAGTTACCACAATCTCCTAGGTCACATGGGCAACCTCAACCAAGTGAAACACCCGTCCACACCCTTAGAACCAACCCATCTGGATTCCACCATTGGGGAGACCTAAGTCGGGAAAGTTTTGGTGAGGAGGATATTTCAAGCATAATATACCATGATGTAGAACCTACACCCACATTACCCATGGATGAGGCCAACAGAGGGCTACAAATAATGCTTGACATGGGCTACAATAGAAATGAAAGTCTTGGAAGGAATAGTGACGGACACCTGGAGCCCATCATTGCAGAAAGAAGAATGTGAAACCTTGGCCTTGGATGTACTCCTCTGAGTATAACCATATGAGGCAGAGGTACTCCTAGTAGGGCAATCAAGAACTTTCCTCAAGTATCAACAACTACCCTTAGACCACCCATTTGCCTAGGTATCCCACTGGAAAATTTCACCTTTGATGTCACTAATGTTTATGCCAGTAGTGATGATGATGACACCATAGCAAGACTTCCTAGGCTCTTTGAGGATTCCACCCTACTAATGATTAGTGCTTCTTTAGCTGAGTCAAACCAAAAAACCCACCAAATCACCTTAGTACACCCTCAACTCATCGATCACGACCAACGTGGACCACCAATTTTAGATTCATTCAAAAATGATGAGGCTCTCTTAGAATTCATGGGACTAAGGGATACAGTTCCGTTTTGGGATCACAAGGTGGGTTTTAACATCACATTGGACACCCAAGCATATTATGGGGAGACGATTGAGTCCTTCAGTCACAAAAGAAAAAAATTGAGAAGAAGCTCGAAGTTATTGAGTGAAAACCACAGTGTGGCACTCTCTAACCACAAAATAATAAAAATAAAGGACACATCCAATGGTGAAAACCTCTCTAATGCATCGGAGGATGAAGGATTCAATCTCCCCCCTACTTCTCTACATCAAGAGAAATCAGCAGTCCTGGCAGAGCAGTGTAATCCTGTCAACTTGGGAACAGAGATAGAACCACAAATCACATTCTATGCTCAATCACTTCAGACAGAAGAACAGGAATTTTTGGCCACATTCTTAAGAGAAAGAAAGGTAAACTTTGCATGGACCTACATTGACATTCCAGGACTGGATCTTGAAGTAGTGGTTCATCATTTTTCCATTCACCCCAAAGCAAAGCCAGTTAGACAAAAGTTAAGAAAGATGCACCCACATATAGCTCTGCTTGTAAAGATAGAATTGCAGATAGACGTTGGCTTCATACACCCAATTGACTATCCATAATGGGTATCCAACCTCGTACTAGTCTCAAAATGAAATGGGGGCATCCACATCTACACAAACTTCAGAAACCTTAACAAAGCATGTCCTAAGGATGATTTTCCACTACCCAACATTGATATGATATTGGACATGACAACTGGACATGAGATGCTATCTCTAATGGATGGTTTCTAGAGGTACAATCAGATAATGATTGCAAAATAAGACCAACATAAGATGGCCTTTACATGTCCTTGGGGTACTTACTATTAGAATGTGATGTCGTTCGAGTTAAAGAATGCAGGGGCTGCATACCAAAGAGCCATGACACTGATCTTCCATGAAATGATCCACAAAATAGTCAAAGATTATGTGGGTGACATATTGGCTAAATCAAAGAAAAGGCAAGACCAAGTAACGACCTTAAGTGAAATTTTTGACCGACTGGAGAAATACAAGGTCGGGCTCAACCCAAAGAAATGTGTCTTTGGGGTACAATCTAGAAAATTTTGGGCTACATGGTATCAATGAGAGGGATAGAGGTGGATCCTACAAAACTAAAAGCAATCCTTGATATGGAAGCACCCAGAACACTGAAGCAACTCAAAGGACTGCAAGAAAGAATCTAGTCCATCCAGAGATTCATAGCACAGCTCGTAGATAAATAGATTGCATATTCACATCTGCTCCACAAGGGAGTAATGTATAGGTGCAATGAAAAATGTGAGCAAACATTCAAAAATATTAAGGAATACCTACTTACGCCACCAGTGCTAATGCCGCTGATCATAGGGAAACCATTGATTATATACATCTCAACAACGACGGTCATCCTTGGTGCCCTTTTGGCCCAACATGATGAAAAGGGAACTAAGTGGGTCATTTACTATATCAGCTGAAAAATCGTAGGGCATGAGCTCAATTACACATCAATATAAAAATCTTGCCTAGCAGTGGTGTTTGCGTCCCAAAAATTCAAACATTACATGCTAGCTCATCAAATTAAGCTAATTGCCAAGATAGACCCCCTCAAGTATCTATTGTCAAAAGCAATGCTTATGGGCAAAATGGCAAAATGGGTTATGATACTATCTGAGCATGATATTGAGTATGTAGAGCAAAAAGAGATCAAGGGAAAAATCATTGTGGATCAGCTAGCAAAGGCTCCAATATATGCAGACAACCCACTCATATCAAAATTTCCAGATGAGTTACTTTTCAATCTCGGTACAGCCGATCATTGGAAATGATACTTTGATGGTTCCCAGACACAACATGGATCAGGAGCCGGTCTGTTCTTCATCACCCCCTAGGGGGGCTGTATACTGGTATCCTACAAGTTAGCATTCCCCTATACCAACAATATTGTAGAGTACGAGGCTTTAACCATAGGTCTCAAAATTGCAGCACAATGGCAAATCATGGCATTAAAGGTTTACAGAGACTCACAACTTATCATCAACCAAGTCAATAGTGAATACCAAAATAAGGATGATAAGATTACACCATACATGAAGGTGGTAGAAATCCTCAAGGAATCATTTATCAACAGCACCTTTGAGCAGATACCGAGGGAAAATAATAGAGCAGTTGATGCAATGGCAATGATTGGATCCTTGTTAGATATCCCTTGCAATTTTTTGAAACACGAATTCCTGGTTGAGTAGCTTCTCGTACCAACTTTCGACGTACCAAAGTCAGAATACACATGTGAACTCATTGGTCCCGGTGATCGTTGGTACCATGAAATCTACACCTATCTAAGATTAGGAATCCTCCCAGCCGACATTACCCCGAACCTCAAGCGAACCTTTGTTAAAAGGTCCTTACGATTTTCCATCCTAGGAGAAACCCTTTTCCGTAAAAGCATCAATGGACCCTAATTACATTGTTTAAAACTTGAGGAATCCCGGGCTACTTTGACTAAGGTACACAATGGCACTTGTGGTTCACACTCAAGTGGTATGACCTTGGCTAAGAAGTTGCTAAGAACTGGATACTACTGGCCGACAATGGAGAGAGAGGCACATTCATGCACCAGCTCAAGAATTACATCCCATTGTTACACCTTGGCCCTTTTCCCAATGGGGACTCAATCTCATAGGTAAAATCTCACCCACCTCATCCAATGGCCATAAGTTCATTATCACCGCCAACGAATATTTCACAAAGTGGGTCTAAGAAATTCCCATGACCTACATTACTAGA
Source organism: Sequoiadendron giganteum (assembly GCA_007115665.2). Classification (NCBI taxonomy): domain Eukaryota; kingdom Viridiplantae; phylum Streptophyta; class Pinopsida; order Cupressales; family Cupressaceae; genus Sequoiadendron; species Sequoiadendron giganteum. Next base: position 268,601,943 of record CM021108.1, read on the forward strand.
AAGCAGATATCTAAGTTTATCCTAAACTACCTCATTTGTCGATACAATGTTCCCCAATCCATTATCTCTGATAATGGGACACCTTTCAAGAATCAGGATGTTTGTGACTTATGTGAAAAATTCAAAATTCAACATCGTTTTTCCACCCCATACTACCCACAAGGCAATGGCCAAGTAGAAGCCACCAACAAAACCATTCTGAAGATCCTTAAGAAAATAGTCAATGAATTTGGTCATGACTAGCATCTACAGTTGAATCTCGCCTTATGGGCATACCATACTAGCATCCACATTCCAACAGGCACCACCCCATTCTCCCTGGTCTATGGATCTGAAGCCATCCTCCCTATCGAGATCAAGCTCTCGTCATTAAGGATATCATTGCAAAACCTCATCATAGATGAGGAATATAGGGTTACAAGACTAAATGAGCTAGAGTTGCTAGATGAACAACACATGGACACCCTAAATCACTTACAGGTCTACCAGAATCGCCTGAAAAGAAGCTACAACAAGATTAGGCAACGCACCTTCCAACTCGACGAACTTGTGATGAAAGAGAACCAAAAGAATGTGCCAAATCTAGAGAGCAAAGGAAAATTTGATCCCAACTGGCTAGGACCTTTTGTCATCATAGCCAACTATAAATCAAGAGCATATCAATTAGCAACACCAGAAGGCGAGCCTCTACGGGAACCTCTGAACAACTCCCACCTCAAAAAAAATTATGCCTAAGAACTTGCAAGGTATAGAACTGAAAAAATACAAAAAAACAATCAGAAAAAGTCTTGAAAAAATGGTTACCTTGATGAAAACCTGGCAAATAGGTGTCTTGGTGACAACAAAAGAATACAAAAATACAAAAATTCTATAAAAAATCAAAAAAAGGATTGAAAACAGTAAAAGCAAAAAATCGTCCTCTATTGAAAACCACTTCGGTGGCACTTTGGGCAAGTACCTTGGTGAAAACCTGGAAAACAGGTGCCAAGTGTAAATAAAGCACTCCCCATCCACTAGGATCTGCGCGACTCACTCATCCATCCCATCACATTTCATTATTTGTCCATCCACCCATTTGCTTGCATCCATACCATAGCCTAAGCTGGTGCCCATACCATATTCCATCATAGAACTACTTGGCATATTCCTAAGGTCAATTTGTCCTACCTTTATCGAAGTAGTCTATTGCTTACATGCTGGGGGCATGTCCTTGAAACTGGCAGTGGATCGGATTTGTGTATATCTTTTGGGCTCCTCCCAGAAATTCATCAAAAATTTCGAAAACATTCAAAAAATCATCATTGAGTCTTGTCAATATTTCACCTTTTCCAAACTACATCATCTCTGAGCTTGAACATAGGCAAGGTTAATTTTTAATCATCCCCCAAGACATTTAGGTCAGTCCTTCAGGTGTCCGTCGCATTGGCAATCTGTTTGCCTGTATGTTTCACATTTAGGTCAGTCCTTTAGGCGTCCATCACATTGGCAATCCGTTTGCCCATTCATCTCATCATTGAGTCAAGTTCATCATTAATCAAACTACGTGGTCTCTACGTGTATAACATAAGCAAGGCTAATCCATGGATCAGCTCCCGAGACCCCAGGATAGGTCTTTAGGTAGTCTCTTCGTCATAAATCTCAAAAATACCAAAAACATTTGTAAAACACTTCAAAATACTAAAAAAAGCCTCAAAACATTTGAAAAAATCCAAAATGGTGCATTCATTTCATCTCGCTTTCACCCACAAATTTTATCACTCATAATAAAATCAATCATCGCCTTCACCCTTTGGTGAGTCAGTCATAAGCAAGTCCAGCAGGTTCAAAATTGAACACCCTAATTATCAAGGTCTCGAAAGTCTAGATCAATAAGCAAGCAAGTTGGTCAACTCATAGTATCAATAGCCTATCACTCAATCAGTCCCACCAAAATCCTAATCACAACATGCCTTAGGATGAAGCTTTCATGCGATGGACATAAGCATCAAGTACCGCCCTAGTAGTTTAGCCTTGGCTAGCGGTACGAAGAATATCAACTTGTTTGTTTACTTTTTTCTTGGTCTTTTTAGACTTATCTTATTTTATGCCCATTCCAAGGACCTCTCAATGATACCTAAACAAAATAGGTTTAGAGAGAAAGGAATGGGGCAAAGATCATTATCATTTTTATCTATTGCACTTGTGGGATACACTTGTAAAATAACTTAGCCATATGTACTTTGATGGTTTGTAGGGAGGATGTTTTAGCTATCTTGTTGACCACATAGGAAGGCTTTCTTTTCTATGTTTTGGCCTGAGATTTTTAGAATTTCTAAACTACATCTTGAATGAATTATGCATGCTAAGTGTGAACAAGGATACTCCTATCTAATTGACGAGTCAAATTCCATCACACTAGGTACAACGCCATCCTATTCCTTTATACCTTGATGCATCCTACATATGTGTGTTATCAAACATAACATAATTAGCCCTTTGAAAATCCCAAATCCTGGTAAGAAAATCATCATCATCATAATGTGAACTTGTGTGGATCCTCCTTCCATCCATCTTATTCTTCTTATTCTTCTATATTTACTAACATTTCTATCTAAAATCGGTGTTTTGTATCAAAATATACACGAGGCTACCCATGGCCAATAACTGTCTATACATCATACAAATTGTCTACATCAAATAATTATATTTCGTCCTTTGATCAAAAGAACCACTCCTCCCGCATTTTATCATGATCTCGATCAGAAAATCATACGTTTTCACTCGATCTCTTGAGGGGGCAGTATACCAACGTAATCCTTCTTGCTGGGGCAGTAGTGGGACATCTAAAAAATTGAGAAAATTTTGGAACTTTTGATTATAGCATTTTATTCTTTGAATCAATGCAACAAGTACATTGCTTCAAAGAGGGGAAAAATGTAGACATCGAAAATGTACATTTTCGGTTTGACACACTTGATCCTGATTACTAACATCATTTCCTCCAAAATCATACTCTTAATAGATCACCATATTTTATCTCTTAACTCAATGAATCATTATTCATTTAATTAAGTCTTCCTCTTCCAGTAATTAAATTAATCAATTTAATTTAATTAATCTTACATCTCTGTTTAATTAAATAAATCATTTTATTTGATTAAAATCTCTAAAATCCTCTTATTAAATTAAATAAATTAAACCTTATTTGATTTAATCTAACATATTCCTCCTGAGTTAAATAAATCAAATCATTTATTTAATTGATCATTTCCTCTCAATTTTGATTTAAATTAATTCATCTATTTGAGTCAAAATTATCAAATCATCAAATCTCCTATTAAATTAATCAAAACCTTGATTAAGTTAATCCCTCTCACTAAAATCTTCTAGAGAATGCAACTTGAACAATAAATCAATTACTTTGATTTATTTAAATCTCTATTTTCCTCACATGACATCAAAAGGGAATATTCCCTCAATTTGAATTCAAAAAAATCCAAGTGGACTTGGTCCTTCCAACAAGGCATTTAAGGCCTCTTACATCCTTTTCATTGAGCCAAGTGATATTAATTTCATTTCCCTTCCCTCTTCAACAAGTCATCTCACAAATTCAAATTCAAATTAATTGCATTTATTGGCACTTTGGCCAAAATGTGCACAACCATCAACCATTCACATGGTGACAAGTGGGATTCAACCATTGGATTGAAATTCAGTCCCACATTGCTCAAATATTGCTCTTTCTTCCAAATTCAAATCTATAAATTGGAGGCTTCTCTCCTCATTTCTCATCCACAACTTCATGCAAAGTTACTCTCTTGACATCGAGAGCCATTTTTGCCCATTTCAATCAACCATTCATCATCTTCATCAATATCATAGCTAGGTTATGTTCAAATATCATTGAGAGATTTGACCATTTCACAATAATCAACATTGCACTTTAGGAGTTGGGAAAGGGCCAATTTCAACATTTCAATTGGCACCAATTCCCCCATGGGATCATCAATTTTCTCACTTAAATAGGATTTTTTTTTGTTTACTTAGTTGTTCTTCTATTTTTTTCCTCTTTCAAGTTTTAGTAAATAGGTTTCATGGGGAATCACGCATTCTTGTATGTACTTTGATATTACAATTTAATCTTGTTTTTTATTCTTGTGCATTTGCAGGTTTAGGGGTTCACAGTATTTTATATGTTGCATTTCTTCTTGGAAAGTTATGAGCCTTGTACCTTTTAATTCAAAAAAATCTAAGAGTGGAATTCTTAGTGTTGAATGAATTTTCTATGCACCAATGTTAAAAGCTACAACACGAGTTGGTTCTAGTAATAATAGGGGGAACATTGTGGTGGCGATGCATCTTGAAGAGCTTGATGAATTGCATGAATTAGATATGATTTACCTATTCCAGTTGTTCCTTGAATTATCATGCATAGTGGCATGACATTTTCATCTTGATAATAATGTGACATAATAATATCAAGTTATTTTTTCTTAGTATCTAAGGTTCCATATGATATGCATGACATTATACCATCTATTAATAGTGAGGCATTCTCTTTCATGATGCTAATAAACTTTATTTCTTTATTTGTGTAATCTTCTCCTTGATATTCAGTAATCCATAAAGTTTTTCTATCAACCTCTCTTCTACCAAACATATTTATCTTTGTTACATTCATAATTTTTCCACACTGTAGTCTTGAGATGATCTCCCACTCATATTTAATTATATTATGATCATTAGGTATAACATCCTCATCTTCAAAATTATTATAATTTTTAATTTTATTTGTAATATTCCTTCATCTCAAATGTCATGGATTATAGTCGAGTGAGTCTCAATTTGATATAATTGTACAATCTCATCAAGTTCAATATATCTTTATATATTGTGAAATATCTTGTATGTCAATTGTGTGAGTTAAAATATGTAGATTAATTAAACAATAAACTAACACATCAATAAGACATTATATCGAAAGAAACTAATCTAGAAAGAATAAATACAAACTCTAAACAATTGCAGCTCCTTCAAATTCGTCCCATCATCCTCTATCTCCAAGGATTTGATTAAAGTTGTTGGCTCTTAGTTGTGTAAGCAGCAACTTGTTGAAATGACAGCTTAGGAGAATGAGATTGTTTGAAAATGCATGTCCATTGTTAATGATTTAAACTATGAACTTGAAATGTTATGATTCTAGAATGCTAGAATGCTGATTCGAATGCAACTATAGTAACTACGTATGAAATCTAGGATGAAATCTACTTACCAAATGGTTGTATTTATAGATTTTCAAAAGCAAGAATCCAGTTGGCAGAGATCAACAGTTGAGATTCAAACTTGTCAAGATGAATAGTGAGAGATGGAGAAGTTGAGAGAAAGGTGGAAGGTTGAGAGGAAAGTGGAAGAATGTTTTCAACCCACAAGACCATCCTCATTCAAAAATGGAGACAAACATGGCATTTATCTTTCATTTATGAAATTTGGTTGAAGTTTGAGGATAATTGCTTAGTTAAATAAATAAATTTATTTGATTTCTTGTGACATGTGCAAATAGAAGTTTCCATAATTTAAATAATTAATGTTTAAATATGGGATGAAATCAGAATATTCCATTGTTTTGAATTTAAACATTCAAACTTTCGAAACAAAATGATAATTAAATGAATAAATTATAAAATTTATTTAGTTTAATTAAGAGGAAAGCAACAATAATTAAATAAACTTATTTATTTAATTAAACTAGACGAATTAGAAAAATGAACAATATAAATAAATAATTAAATTTATTTATATGTAGATGACTTTAGAATATTAATTAAATAATTCATATTTAATTAATTAGCAGTTTAAATAACCATGACCATTTTTAGATGTGTACATTTTTCCCTCTTTGAAGTGATGTGTTTTACACATTGCTTCAAAGAATTTGCCCCTGAATTTAGAAAAATTGACTGATGATGCTATATGCCCCCTCGAGAGATAAATCGCATGGTGAAAGAATTGAAATGATTTTTGGAGAAAAATTAGTGATTTAAATCTTGAAATAGCGCTCTGTTTTGTAAAAATTTGAATATTTTCACACTTTTAACCCCCTTAAAATGTAGAATAGGTGAAAAGTCATTGTCATTTGAACAGTAACCTTTGGTAATTTTGAGAGCTCTGAGAGGTAAAAATAAGATTCCATTCCATTATGAGCGTCACAGATTCGAGTGAGCCCGTTGGTATCAGAGACCAGCCGCATACGAACCTCCGGTAAGTTGACTTGATCCTCTTCGTAAAAATTTTTAATTGATTTTCATGTTTTTTTGGATTTTTAATTTTTTCACGTCCTGTTTTAGCGCATATGAGCCATAGTATAGCGCATAGATTAGATAAAGTCGTCCATACAAAGTAGCGTATAGATGTGAAATAGGCATGCATAGAAGCATAGATTAGCGCATAGGGTAGAATGGTGCATAGGATACCTAAAGTAGCGCATACAAAAATGCTTTCCGCGTAGGATGCTAGATTAGCACATAGGGTAAATTGGTGCATAGGATGACTTCTTTGGCACATATACTTGATAAAATAGTGCATAGATAGTTTAGAGCATCCAATGTCTGTTTTAGTGAATCCAAGGTTTAAAGTTGCGCATCCATGGTTTAGCGCATTGATTGACTGTTTTAGCGCATCCATGAATTTTTCCCAAATTTGAAATTTTGAAGAAAATTTGATAAGTGCTTGATGATTGTTGCTAGATTAGACAACTGATTTTATTCTTTTAAATAACATCAAAAATAGATTAGCTTGATTTGATAAACTTTTCTTCGTGCTTGAAGAACAAATAGGTCTGATAAATATGTTTTCCTGTTTGAAAGACAAATAGTAAGGATGTTGAGTCGATCGATCGTTAATTTTTTTCCATGCGATATGAAAAACAAATAGTAGAAATGATAGAAAGATTTACTTTCATGATTGAAAGACAAAAATGGATTTTGAATTTTACTTGCCTGCTTGCTTGAAGAAACAAATAAGATTTGATTTGGTTTGATTGAACTTGTTTGATGTATTGATTGATTGATATATCCCTTGCTAATTGATTTGCATGATTGCTTGTAATGTCGTAAAGGAGGAATTTAACCTCCTCCATATTAGAGAGATATTTTCTCAAACATGGGAGATGATTCCTCAACTCTCACAGGATGATTTAGAGGTGATATACCAGTGTGGTTTGAGTCCATTGTTGAGGATCCCACAATATCACGTCAACAAGGCGCTATTGACCACATTAGCTAAGAGGTGGCATAGCGAGCATAACACCTTTCATTTGCCCACAGGAGAGATTACCGTGACTCCGGAGGATGTGTACAAGATCTTGGGTATTCCTATAGTTGGTGAGCTTGTGATCTACGATCACAAGGAGATTGGAGGGACCGATGCTTTGAGATGAGTCTTCCAGGATCCTCATGTCTCCTGATATGAGATTCCCTGAAAGGAGATGGTGGATAGCTATGCCCCACTGCCTTCAGTGTTAGCAGGATTCATCGGTGGTTTTCTTTGTCATCATCATAGGGAAAAGGGACTATCAGTTGGTTGGGGTAGGATCCTAGAGGATATGCTTCTCCACCGGACTAGATATGCATGGGGATCATGTATGCTTTCCCATTTGTACCACAATCTTCATCAGGTTGTATACACAGATGGGAAGATTCTCTCCTATGGAGTTACTCTTTTACAAATATTTGCATGGAAGAATTTTTCCATCACTCGTCCCATTGTTCGGAGAGATCATCCCCTTGGGTTTCCATATGCCTACATAGGTCCCCTTGTCCAACCAAGGCGAGGCAAGTTAGAGTATTGGTGATGCATGTTAGATGATTTGGAAACAATCATCTGGAGACCATATTTAGATTGTGATACGTGGGAGGCAGATGATATAGAGTTGTCTTACTGCACGAGATCGAGATACCTAATTCGGCAGACTCCTTTTATTATTGAGTGGATTCTGGTGATAAGGGTCCTCAAGCAATATGGGTTAGTGTAGATGATGCCATAGGGTCAGGCACACTATGTCAGGCGATGAGGGGATATGCCAAAGTGGGGCCCAATTCTGACAATCAAGGCTGCCAGAGCAGAGTATCTAGACCTGCAACCATATTTTTGGGCTATACATCTAGAGGTTACAGATGCAGGGATGATAGATGAGTATGCAACATATATTTACACACATCCCTTTCCTAGATTTACCAGTCCAGAGGAGCCTGCTCCATTATTGGGAGGACCAGCAATACAGTGAGCACGATGTTAGGCACAGGCACAAGTAGCAGCAGGGCAGCCATAGGGTCAGGCACAGGCATAGGTACCAATAGAGGCAGGGGCATAGGTCAAGGATATAGGTGGGGTATCCATGGATGTGGATGAGGAGGATGAGGAGGATGAGGAGGAGGAGTCAAATGACTCAAGGGATAGCGGTGATGACGGGGATGATGGAGGTGGTGGGAGTGGAGGGCAGAGGTTTTTCTTTGATGTACCTTTTAGTACGAGGCCCCGAACATCGAGAGTACTGGATCAGTTGAGTACTTCGGCTCCAAGGATCATTATCAGGGATCCCTCATAGGGATAGATTGATACCTTGTAGGTAGAGGTTCAAACTCTTCGGAGTCAGTTAGCACAAGCACAGGTTGGACAACCATCACCTCCTGACCCACAGATAACTCAACTTATGGCAGAGTGAGATAGCTTCTGGGAGAGGTGTATACAATCTGAGGGGGTAGCTAAGAGACTCCTTAGATTAGTCGAGAGCACCTCCATTGGGGAGGTTGTGGCAGAGGGTTTGCAGACTACTCAGGAGGCCGAGTATTACAGGATGAGATATTTCAAGGCAACACCACTGGAGAGGAGGATTTCCTTCACAGAGTCAGGTACTCAATCTCGGACCCACTCATGCAGTCATTCTAGGAGTGCTACTAGGAGTGTGGGTCAGCCAGCCAGACAAGAGATCAAAGCCTCAAGGAGCAGAGATCCTGTGAGACCTACTACCTCATGAGATAGTCGCAGTCATGTACCCTGGCCAAATGCCCCTTAGTGATGAGAATTTTGACACATTTATTCATTGTATTTGATATATCTTGTTGAAACATTTGATATCCTTGTACTCCTAGACCATTTTTTGATGAGATTTATGAGATGCAGCGGCAATTTGATTATGCATGTGTTATGGATGATTTATGTATGCATTTCATTTTCTATATTTTATGTCATGTATGATTTTTTATTATGATGATGCAAATGATGGTGTAATGATGTATGATGATGCAATGGTCATTTTCTTTCATGATGTATGTAATGAATGCAAGATGTAAGATGTAATGATTTCAATGATGATATGTCCTAAAAATGACATGATGTAATGTGAAAATGATATGATCAATATGAAAAGTGATATAAATGGATATGAAATGAAATGATAATAATGACCTAAATGATGATGAAATGATAATGAGATGAATATTTAAAAATGAATAATGATCATAATAATGATAATAAAATAAATTGGTATTTAATGATAATGAAATGATTATTTGGTGAATAACGAAATGATACATATGGAATATGATAATGTAATAATGCCTAATGATACGATGCAATTGATATGAAAATGATGACCTAAATGATAATATGAAAATGAATGAGATGGGTGCAATGCTTTTATTAATGTAGATTTATGATGTGAAATGAATGCGCAATAAATACAAATGTAAATGTTAATGTTATGATATAATAATGAGATGAATTATTATAATAATGACCATGCATATGATATGTAAAAATGGATTATGATCATGATGTATTGATAATGAAATGAAATGATAATGCAAGTATGAAAACACAATAATAATGATGAATGATGGTGAAATGATATGAATGATAATGGAATGAGATGTAACAAATGTCCAGTTGTACTCAATTTTTGTTTGAAAAGGTATACAAGAATTCAACCAATCCCTCAAAAATCTATTTAAACAGCCCCAAAAAATGCAAATGAATTATGCGGTCCTAGAATGCAGTAATGAACCATTCTCCTTTTTGTCATTTCATGTGCTTGATTTTCATCATTGAGCCTTTTGATATGTTGAAAGTTAGTACAAGCATCAAAGGGTATGTTAGCACCAATGATGACCTGAGTACTAATTTTATAATGTTTGATATAGCAAGTTAATACAAGCATCGAGGTATAATTGAACCAAGATGACATGAGTATTGTTTGCATAAACAGACAGAAGTTAACCATTTTCCTATGAAAATTTTGAAATGTCATCAATGATACGTTGTAAAGCATGTCCCACGACAAATTTTCATAAAACTAATGATTAGCTTATAGACAACAAGCAAAGAAAATCGTACTCCTTCCTTGTGATTCTAGTTCAGTACATCATTGAACCACTCCAAAGATATGATGTCATCAAATTTCAAAACAACAATTGCAACTTATGCTTTAATTTTTTCATTTATTTTATTCAAATTAAGATCATCCAATTTGTTTTTGTTATCTGTCAAAATAGTCATGCAGCCTCATTGTAATTGGACAATTCTGTTGTTTCCTGATATTCTGATTCTTGACACATGTTGCCAATTGCCTGCTAGAAAGCTCCAAGAAGTGAATTACCCCCTAGTGAACTTGTACTTTGACTCATGTTGTATACAACTACTGCTAAGGATAACCCTAATCATCAAGCCATGATGAAATCCTTGTTGTTTCAAGGAGATGTTGTTACACATGATGTGAACGTGATGGTATGGCATGCATGTGATGCTAATGAAAGATGAATGTGAAGAATGTATCCTAATGGATAAGAGAGCCAAACAAAATCACAAACAATGCCTATTTGTCAGGTTTTCACCATTTGTTTTTATTGCACTTTTTCCTGATTTTATGATGTTTATTTTTTTGTTGTTACCAAGACGCCTGTTTGCCAGGTTTTCATCAAGGCAACAATTTAATTTTATTTTTTATTATTTTTTAATCCTTTTTTTTTGTATTTTTAGGCATAAAACTTCTTCAAATGAATTTTTTTGGTTAGATCTTCAAACAGGTCCCCTTCTGTTGTTGACAACTGATATGCCCTCAATCCATATGTTGTAATCATAATGAAAGGGCCCAGCCAATTAGGTTCAAACTTGCCTTTCTTTTCCTGATCCTATTGATTACGAGGGTTTTCTTTGAGAACCAAGTCACCTACTTGAAAATTTCATGGTTTGACTCTGTGATTGTAGTTGCGGGACATAACCTGTTGATATCCCTTCAAATGATTAACTGCACTTTGACGCCATTCATCAAGCAATTTTAGGTCTTCCAACCTTGATATTTTGTAGTCCTCATCATTGATTAACCCCTTTAGTGATACTCTAAGTGAAGGAATCTCAACCTTGAGTGGTAGAATAGCTTCTGCTCCATAGACCAATGCATAGGGAGTAGCACCTGTTGGTGTGCGAATACTTTTTCTGTATGCCCATAATGTTGGATTTAATTGGACATGCCAATCATGACCTGCTTCATTCACCATTTTCTTCAAAATCTTCAAAATTGTTTTGTTTGAAGCTTCAGCTTGACCATTCCCTTGTGGATAGTAAGGCCTAGAGAACCTATGTTGGATGCGAAATATTTCACATAGCTCATCAACATCCTAATTTTTAAAGGGTCTTCCATTGTCTATGATAATGGAGTTGGGAATACCATATTGACAGATGATATAGTTCAAAATAAATGAAGAGATTTGTTTGTCAGTAATAGTTGTTAGGGGAACAACTTCAATCCATTTAGTGAAATACTCAGTGGCTATAATGATGAATTTATGTCCATTTGAAGATGACGGGTGTATCTTGCCAACTAGATCCAATCCCCACTAAGTGAAAGGCCATATTGTGGTGAAGGGTTGTAATTCCTGAGCAAGAGCATGAATGAGATTCCCATGAATCTGAAATTTTACACATTTCTTCACAAAGATGAATGATTCCTTTTCCATGGTCGACCAATAGTAACCCAGTCTCACAAGTTTCTCTACTAAAGTTAGTCCACTTGAGTGTGTCCCACAAATTCCACCATGTACCTCTTGTAAGGCCTTTTCAAATTCATCATTTTCGAGACATCTAAGGAGGGTACCATCTAGACCATGCCGGTATAATATGTCAGCAATTAAGGTGTAACGGGAGGATTGACGGATGAAATTACTTTTTTGATTTCTAGACAAACCTAAAGGTAAAGTAGTATCCTTTAGGTAAGTGTAAATTTGGACATATAAGGGAGAATTAGAACTGGTTAAGTGAAAAATTATTTGAGTTTCTGGATTGTCATAGGCGGGAGAAAACAATTGCTCCACTAGGAAATTTTACTGTGTTTGATTCTCTGTCAACTGGAGTAGAGAGGCGATTGTAGCCATTGCATCGGCTGATTTATTATCAATATGTGGAATTTGTATGAACTTGATATTAACAAACTATTTCTTGAAATCATCCACCATCCTTTTCTAAGGTATCAACTTGTCATCTTTAGTGTGATATTCATCATTGACTTGATTTATAACAAGTTGTGAATTACCAAAAACTTGAAGTTCTATGATTTTCCAGTCCACTACAATTCTCATGCCAATTACCAATGCCTCGTACTCAGCTATGTTTTTTGTGCAAGGAAACATTAGCCGGTAATATTTTGGAACTATATGTCCTTGAGGTGTAATAAAAAGAATCCATGCTCCTAAACCATGTTGAGTGTAAGAACCATCAAAATAGAGTTCCCATGATTGCTTAATAACTGTTGTGAATACATCAGCATAAGGAAAATCAATGTGTATGGGGTGTTTTGCTGGTATTGGTGCTTTTGCTAACTGATCCACAATTACATGTCCCTTTATAGCTTTCTGATCCACATAATGAATGTCAAATTCGCTTAGGATCATAACCCATTTATCCAACCTGCCAATTAAGGTCGCCTTAGAAGATATTTAAGTGGGTCACTCTTAGCCACAAGCTTTACTATATGTGCTAGCATATAATGTCATATCTTTTGAGAAGTGAACACCACTACTAAGAAATATTTTTCAATGATTGTGTAAGTTAGCTCATGACTTCTCAAATTTTGACTGATGTAATAAATTTCTCGCTCCTTTCCTAAGTTCTCTTCCTGTGCCAATAATGCTCCTAGGGACACTTATGTGGTAGAAATATACAATATGAGTGGTGCACCTTGCACTGGTGGATTCATGAGATACTGCTTTATCTGGTCAAATGCTACTTCACATTTGTTCTCCTAATTAAATGGAACATTCTTATGTAAGAGATGAGTGAATGGTAAACTTTTATCCACTAGTTGAGCAATGAATCTTCGAATGGATTGTAATTGTCCCTGCAAAGAGCGTAGTTGACTAATGTTCCTTGGCAGTGCCATATCAAGAATTTATTGTACCTTAGCTAGATCCACTTCAATTCACTTTTCTGATACAATGTAACCTAACAACTTTCCAGATTTCACTCCAAAAACACATTTCTTTGGATTAAGTCTTACTTTGAATTGCTCCATTCTTTTGAAAATTTTAGATAATATATCTATGTGTCCTTCTCTGGTGTTAGATTTGGCAAGGAGGTCATCAACATAATCTTCCATGAATGTATGCATCATATCATGAAAAATCATTGTCATTTCACGTTGGTATGTAGCTCCTACATTCTTCAATCCAAAGGGCATTACATTCCAGTAATAGGTACCCCAAGGACATGTGAACATTATTTTATCTTGATCCTCTGGTGCAATCTTTATCTAGTTGTATCCTGAAAATCCATCCATTAATGAGTAAGTTGCATGTCCAGCAGTTAAATCAACAATCATATCTCTGTTTGGCAAAGGGAAGTCATCTTTAGGACATGCCTTGTTCAAATCTTTGAAATCTGTACAAATTTTGATTCTTTCGTCTGGCTTTGAAATAGGTATGATATTGGAGATCCATTTTGCATAGTCGATAGACCGAATGAATCCAACATCTAAAAGCTTCTTTAATTCCTCTTTAACCAATAATGCAACATGTGGATGCATTTTTTTGAGTTTTTTTTTTACAGGTTTTTCCCCCGGCATAATAGATAGATGATGCATGATGAGATCTAGATATAATCCAGGCATATCCACGTAGGACCATGCAAAACGGATTTGATTGTTCTTGAGAAATTTTGTGAATCCAGGTAATTCCTCTTCTGTTAGAGATGTGGCCAATTGCAAGACTTTGGGATTTTCTATAGTACCTATATTGAGTGCCTCTGTTGGTTCGATTAGAATAGAAGACCTTTCCTGGTAATGTTCTGGGAGAGTGTCAAGTTTCCCATCCTCTAGTGCCTTTGAAAGGTTTTCACCATTGGAACACTTTTTTTTTTCTCTTTTCTTGATCTAATACTGCCTTTGTTAGGTTTTCACCATTAGATCTTTCTTTTATGTTATTTATTTCATAGCTGAGAAACTTGGCACTTTCCTATTGAAAACTCTGATCCTATGATTCCTTGGTGGAACTTGTTTCCATTTGGGATGAACAAAGAAATTTTATTATGGTTTCGTCATTAGGAAAAGTTGGGACATCAATAGGTGCGACTTGTTCCCAATCAATGAGTTCGAGATGAACCAAAGGAAATGGATCATTAGGATGGGTAAGGTCATTGGCCATTAGAGTCATGATACTATTGTTAACGTAGTTATGGGAGAGGTCTAGGATGATATCCTCCTATGGATTATCTATCTCACTTTGAATTGAATCAGTTTCACTTGAGTCATGATCACTTTGTAGAACATAATCAAGTGGGGGCCTTAAGCTTTCCCCTTGTAAGAATGCAGGTGTGAATTTGTGTATGACATCCACCCTTTTCTTTGAGATGAAAGTATCATCAGAGAATTCATCCCATTCATATTCATTGGAGTTAGTGTCATAATTATTTGCTTGAATTCTCTGGATTGTTTCAGTTAACTCCTCTTTAGACATTCTTTGTATCACTTCTTCCTTTGTATTTTCACCATATCCTAACCCAGTCTTATCCTTTGGGTGCATTGTTTTCAGTTGGATAGGTTCAATGACACCCTCTTTTCTTTTACCTATAGGGCCATTTCCTTCATAACCCATTTGTTGCATGATCGCATAACCTTTTCCATACTATTTTGTGGGTAACTTGATATGTTGTATTGATTCTTCTTCATCTTTATTGAGCCAATCAAGGATAGCTCTATCTTCCATTTCATTTTCTTTGATAAATACCCCATTAAACTTGGTGATGGGAACTGAAGTTGAGGCTAAAGTTGATGTAGCCTGCTATATGGATGTTGATGTTTGACCATGGGATCTTGGAGATATGGGTAAATTAGAGAGAGATAAAGAATATTCTCCCACTCCCTTATCTTTCAATTTTAGCTTGGTCCCAAAATTACTTATCATTTCTCTTTCTTGCTCATTGTACTTCGAGGTAGAGATGGCCAAAGCCTCTCTATTATGCAAGACGAGTGTGTCTTGAGTTTCTCTTAGGCTAGAACAAGTTTGACTGCTAATGTGATCAGTAGGTATTGTTACCTCATGTCCATCATATGGAAACTTCAAGCATTGATGATAAGTAGATGGAATAGCTTGCATGTCATTGATCCATGGACGACCCAAGACTATGTTATAAGTTAGATCCTGATCTAGAACCTGACAAAAGGTATTCTTCACAACAGGTCCCACTCTGATTAGTAACATGATAGGGCCTTTGGAAGTTCTTTCCTCATCATCATATGCCTTGATTGTAATCTTTCTTCATGGATCTATAGATTCTTCTGAATATCCCAAAGCTAGGACCAATTTTAAAGTACAAATGTTTAATCTGGCTCCCTCATCTATTAGGACACGTCTAATGCGAGCTTTGTGAACCATGACCTCTAATTAGAGTCATGAATTATGTGGATGGGTTAGGGATGAGTCATCCTTTTCAGTATAGGATAAACATGCGGATGAGGATAAGTTTCCCACCATGGCTTGAAATTTATTGATATCCAAATCAGGGGATACAGTTGTATCAACAAGTTCCTTTTCTAGAATATCCTTATGCATAGGCGATAACTTTAAGAGCTCCAAGATAGAAATTTGGGCTGATTTTTTTCGTAATTGATCAACCAAATTGTATTGACTTGGAGAGGGAATTGTCGCTTTAGATTAGCTTCCTTTTACAATGATTTTGGCTTGTCCCCTTGTCATAGCATTGACCTGTCGATATTCTTGCTTACCTTTGATTTGGATAGCATTGATTTGCTGATCCTCGCTATAAATATGATTGATAATGGTGTCATGGACATAATTAACATTCTTGCCCTTGTCACCCAAAGATTCCCCCTTTTGATAATTAGGGAGAGGACCCTTGAATGCCTAATGGTCATCATTGACATTATGTCTCTCAACTGTAATGGTGTGGTTATCAATCAGATCCTGAACAATATTCTTTAACCCTTGGCAATTATTTGTCTTATGACCTTTACACCTATGATAGTCAAAAAAGTGTGAGTCATTCCATGATGGTGGTTTAACTCGAGGCTCATAGTCTCTTTGTGGTGGCAATGTAATAGCGTTTTGATTCAATAATTCTTTGAGAATGGATTCCAAAGATTGGCCCAAGGGAGTAAAAATCTTTCGATTCGAAAAAAATATGAAGATCTGGGTATATTTGAATTTTGATTATTGCCAAAATTATTTCCACGATTATTGGTCACATTCCCTTGATTGGAAACATTACCTTGGGTACTAGAATTTCCAGCATTATTGCTATGTTGAACACTTGACACATTCAGGACAGTAGGTATGACAGTCACATTGTTAGCGTCTACTACCCCATCATTCACAACATTTTTATTTCGAGTCCAAAATCGTGACTTTTCATTGTTGTTACTATGGTTGTTGGTGTCGTATAAATTTGAACCTTCTTTATCAATTTTCAGAACTCCACGCTTGACCAAAGCACCTTCAATAGTAATTGCATTTTCAATCAATTTTTCAAATGATTGAGAACAATGAAGGTTTAGTCTGTAACTCATCTCTTGATTCAGACTATCGATAAAGATCTCCATCTTTTCTATTTCAGGAATAGGACAGGAGTATCTAGCAAACACCCTTCTCCATTTTTGCAAAAATGTAGTGAAAGATTCCCCTACTTTTTGTTTCACCTTACAAAGATCGAGCATGGTTATCTGGTGTTGGATGTTGTAGGAGTATTGTGATATAAACTTATTTATTAGCTCCTCAAAGGTTTTGATTGGGGGGGGTGATCTTTGAAAGCCACTCCATGGATTGTCCACCTAGACTTCATGGAAATAATTGCATTAAGTAGGTATCTTCGTGAACGAATTCTAAGCTCATGTTTCGGAAATCCCTCACATGTTCAATGGGGTCAGTTTTCCCATTATACCTATCAAATTTAGGGATTTCACAATGTTTTGGAAAATGGATCATTTTAAGACTCCTTTCAAATGGATAAGGACATATGTCATCCAAAACATACTTCTTTGTTGCACCCCCTTGCATTTCTTTTATTTTCCCTTGTAATTCTTTTATCTATTGAGTAAGGGCACTAAAATCATTAGGAGGAATTTCAGGATTCTCTTTAATCCCTTATGTATCAAAATCGGCAGGTAACTTAGCTCCTTGATTAGCTAATGAAAGGAAATATCTTTCCTTGTTTTGTTCTAAAATCCTTTCCATAAGAGTATGGAATTGGGGATCCTGCTTTACTTCTTGAAGCTTTTCTTCTGTTATCTCTTCAGTATGAAAGGGATTCTCTTCCCTATCAATATTATCACCCATTTTGCTTATGGTACTTTCTCTTTCATCTTTTTCTATGTGCTTTCGAGATCTCATGACAATAGGCATAACCTTTGCCAAATTTCTACTAACTCTTATCAAAGAAATGAAATAGTGCAATTTTGATGGATATGAAAGTCGAGATAGAATGAAGATTATATGACTTAGAATATTTCTAGTCTTTATTTTGTGATTTCCCTAATTGAAAGGATGAAAATCATGTTTGCGAGAAATTAAACCAAAGATCAAGAAATAAAAATGATTTTGCACTTTGTGAGGTTTTGATCGTAGCTTTGTAAAAAGATGGATTTGTGATAAATGCCTAATGTGCTTGAGTTCTCTATTGTAAAATTTGATTGGGATGAGTAGAGTATAAAATTGTAGGTTGGGGAATATAAGAAGAATGAATACGCTGACTGTGGTTGTGCCTCTGAGAAAGAGCTCTTCTTTGAAAGAAGTATCGTGAGTATAAAGGTTCTACAACATAATCGTCAGTGAAACCTCTAACAAAGTTGTGATATCAATGAATAAAGGTCCTGTGTTCAAGAAGACCTTTCGAATTTGATATAAAAATTTCCTCTTTTTCAATAACTTCTTATAACTGAGAGATTTCTTTGGCTTCCTAATCTTCATCTCTAGGGACTTTTTGGAAAAAGTTATAGACTTTCAAACCTTGAGCATGGAAAAGACTAGATGGAGAATGACTAAGTTTCTAAATGTCAGAAAAATACCTAGGCTCAGACCACACATGAGCCAAAACAGAGCATGAATGCGCTAAAATAGACTACCTATGCGCCAAAATAGAGCATATATGTGCCAACACAGACAATGGGTGTGCCGAAATAGAACAGCTATGCACCGAAACAGAGCATGGATGTGCAAAAATAGAACATGGATGCACTTAAACAGAACACAGATGCACTGAAATAGACCAACAATGCATCGAAACAGAGCAACGATGTGCCAAAATAGAGCAGCAATGCACTGAAACAGAGCACTAATGCGTCGAAACAAACCAAGGATGCACTAAAATATCCGTTTAAACTTCTGAGACAGACATATTTGGATAGTTTGATATTTTTTTAGTGATCTTAATCTGATTTTAATGTAAAAAACACAGCAGAGAGTAGCAAATAGTTGTTTTGTTAATCCTAAAATCTAAACAAAGAGTGTATGCTCTTGAGATTTCCACGGGTTTTTCACAAGATAAGAAATTCAAACAGACTCACTCTTACTTGTCAAATAGGTCATCATAGGAATCAAAACCCAAAGCTTAAAATTGTGTTGACTCACACAGACATGTCACCCCCTAGGGGGCGCCCATGTTTTTATCT